>CAUYRH010012563.1:0-11235 GCA_963574655.1 Perodicticus potto | reverse complement strand
TATACAATCTTAACTATTTTCATCAAACTGATTAACATAGCCTTCCTGGCATTTTCTCAGTTATTATATGAAGACATTTGTATTCTGCATTTAGTAAGGTTTGCCTGTACCCTTCTAAGATGCACCGTAGGTGTGGCCCCACCAAGTACCCTCCCTCTGCCCCAACCTCCCCCCTTGCCCCTTTCCCCATATTCTTGTGTTATAGTTGGGTTATACCCTTCATACGACAGCTATAAATTAGCTTCATAGTAGGGCTGAGTACATTGGATACTTTTTCTTCCATTCTTGAGATACTTTGCTAAGAAGAATGTTCCAGCTCCATCCATGTAAACATGAAGAAGGTAAAGTCTCCATCTTTCTTTAAGGCTGTGTAATATTCCATGGTATACATGTACCACAATTTATTAATCCATTCGTGGATCGATGGGCACTTGGGCTTCTTCCATGACTTAGCAATTATGAATTGGGCTGCAATGAACATTCTGGTACAGATGTCTTTGTTATAATGTGATTTTTGGTCTTCTGTGTGTATACCTAGTAAAGGAATTATAGGATCGAATGGCAGGTCAATTTTTAGATCTCTAAGGTCACTTATGTTTATTACGTTATTTGTTTCTCTGAAGACCGTGTAGGATAAAATGTCACTATGATCACAAGTGAGGTAAAGAAGTTGCCTAGCATCCCCCGCCAGGCTGCGATCTCAGGCACGCTGTCTCCAAAGCCTGAGTTTCCAACAATCTGGCCCTACTGCCTTCTCCTTAACAGCAGTTAAGAGCAAGTGAATGAAAAGGTAAGAAAAAAGGTTGGGCAATTTGCACAGGTGACATTTGTGTTAGTTAAAAACCACCACAGCAGGACTGTGTTGTTTTATGAGAGTTCAAGGACATAAAGATTCTGTCATAAAGCTAACATAGGAAAGAGTAACAAACTCATGAAATAATGTTCTGTGTGCAGTCCCATTATGAAGAATAAGTATTTGTTGGCTTGAATAAATAGTTATACTTTTCCGAAGTTTCAATTAAATTAAATTAAAAACTTTGACAGACTCGGAGGCAGAAATCTTTGAGGAAACTCAAGACTAATAATTCTCACATATTTCTGATCTTAAGTAGTCATTTCTTCCGAACAGGTTAAGCAAACAGGTCATTTTCCTTGACAATGGAAGGGTGGACAGGAACCTGTAGCCTGAATGAGTTAATTGCCTTCCCTTTCTGAGTCTTGCTCAAAGCATCTCTGGGTGAGAAAGTTTCCAGAACAAAGAAAGAGCCACAGCTGGCAGATAAATCAAGTGACATTGCTTGTTTTGGCCAAACATCCCATTCTATGGGATAAAGAAGGAGGGAGAAAATCACAGTTTAAATAAGCAAGTAAGAATGTGGAGGACAGACCCATTCCTGCTCTTGACAAAAGAGAGGCTCTGCTTTCTATTTTGAAAACCAAGATAGATTGAAGTCAAACATATTTACTTAATAAAAGTAAAAAAGAACAGCTGTGGAAAATATTTAGCAGATGATACATAGAGAATCACACATGCAGATGTAATTATAGTGTAGACATTAAGAATAGTGCCAGGATATCCAGTTTTCTTTTAAGACTTATTTCCCTGAAATTAAAAACAAAAAACAACTTTGTGATTAAAATGATAAAATCAATAAATGTCCGTTATAAAAGATTCAAGCAAAGGCATGTTACTACCTATCACTTTTGGGTACCTATTAGTGCCAGGTGATATTCTAAGCATAGAAATTCATTCAATCCTCTGAACGGTGTGAAAGTAGTTATTCTCGTCAACCCTGTGTTAGCAGGTGGGCAACTTACGCTCAGAGATGGGAAGTATCTGGCAAAGATCACTCAGCTTCTAAGGTGGGCCCAGGTGGTTGGATTCCAAAGCTTACGTGCACGACAACTGCTCTCACAGGCTGAAGTCTGGAGAGGTTGCTTAGGGAGAAAAGACTCTCAACCTGTCACCCCCACACCTCTGATCCCGTCACTGCGGGAGGGGGGTAAGGAGACACCTAATCCTCATGGACCTGCGACTCTCCTGACTTTAAAACTGAAGTCTTGCTTCCAGGAATCCCTTGGTCCTGTTCAAACTGAGCTGGCTGTTCAGCCTACGCAGAGGGGGCATCACAGATAAATGGTTTCTTTTGTATCTTTCCCATGAATATATAAATGTACTTCACAACTTTGCTGTCACACACATGCACACCCACACAGGTGCCCCTCTGTGACCTGTTTCTCTCCTGTTGCCATGTGTTAAAGAGCCTCTTCTGGGGCGGCGCCTGTGGCTCATAAAGTAGGGCGCCAGCACCGTATACCGAAGGTGGAGGGTTCAAACCCGGCCTCCAAACTGCAAAACAGAAAAATAGCCAGGCATTGTGGTGGGTGCCTGTAGTCCCAGCTACTCGGGAGGCTGAGGCAAGAGAATCGCCTAAGCCCAGGAGTTGGAGGTTGCTGTGAGCTGTGTGACGCCATAGCACTCTACCGAGGGTGATAAAGTGAGACTCTGTCTCTACAAAAAAAAGAAAAAAAAAAGGAGCCTCTTCCGGGGGGGGGGGGCTGTGGTTCAAAGGAGTAGGGTGCTGGCCCCATATACTGGAGGAGGCGGGTTCAAACCCAGCCCTGGCCAAAAACTGCAAAATAAAATTTTTTTAAAAAGCCCCTTCCCTCACCTCTCTTTTAGTGACTACACATGCATTTATTATGGACAGTTGCTCAGAGAACCGCCCTCTCTGGCTGCTCTGTTAGGGGGGGAAGGAACTGTATTATAAATGAAGAGGATTAATGTTGATGTTTGGGGAAGAAGCTAACACTTTAAGGAGAAAAACAAACGGAAGGGGGGATATGAAAACAATAATAATAAAGCTAAAATTTCCAAAAAACAGAAACAAAGTGCTTCAGACAAATAATGAGAATAATTTTATTTTCAGAAGAAAGGAAGTCTCAGTGGATGAAAGCCAGGAGATCAGGAATCCAGTTCTTGTCTCACCCCTGGAGAGCCATGTGACCATGGATGAAACTTTCCACCTCAGTTTCCATATCTATAAAATGGGTATAGTAAGTCCTGCCCACCCAATTGCAGAGACTGCCCATGAGGATCAAGCAAGTATAAAACACTGAGATGAATTACACAGATAGAAGGCGTTATTTTGAGCATCCTAAAGCAAGGATCCCTAACTTGTTAGGCATGAGGGGCCAGTTTCATGGAAGACAAGTTTTTCACAGACAGGGATGGGAGGAGAAAGGGAGCTAGGACAGGAGGCAGAGCTCAGGTGGGAACGCTGTGGGACCCATGGACAGGTGCCGGTTTTCAGCTCCGAAATTGGGGACTGCAATCCTAAAGAATTTGCCATCAGTTTTCGTGGTGATCACTGAAGCCTGGTTCAGAGGAAGACATTACTAGGTGATCAAAGGGTCTAAGCTGGTGAGTCTCACGTTTGAGCATGTATAGGATTTACCTGAGGGGAGTGTTAAAATGAAATTCAGCCAGCCTGGGCAACATGGCAAGACATGGTGGCACAAGCCTGTAGTTCCATCTACTAGGGAGGCTGAGGCAGGAGGGTCACTTGTGTCCAGGAGTTGAGATTGCAATGATCTATGGCCACAACACTGTACTCCGGGCTGGTGACTGAGTGAGGTCCTGTCTCTAAAAACAAAAGAAAGAAAGAAAATCAGGACCTCTGCTGCAGACGCATTGCATTCATTTCTCCAGAACTGGAGCCTATACATTTGTCACCGTGATAAGTTCACCCAGGGAATTGTGGTACAATCCATCCAAATTCAGGACCTGAAGGCCAGGTCACCACACAACAGGGGCCACCGTTCACTTGCTCAGCAGTGTGGACGGCAGCAGCTTGTGCCGTGTAATGCCAGCCTGGAGGGAATCCTGGCCCTGTGATAATCAAGCCGACTGAAAACTGTCAGAAAAGTCCCTTGACCCTTTGCTAATAACAGAGAAAGGGCGAGAAAGGGCTGTGAACTTCTTGCTGAGTACATGCTGTGCATTAGAACTTTTCATGTACCTTACCTTTAAAAAATTTTATTTTCTGAAGGTAAAATTCACACAACATAGAATTAACCATTTGAAAGTCCACAATTCAGTGGCATTAAGTACACTCACGACGTTATGCAGCCATCACCTCTCTCTAGTTCCACGTGCGCCACCTTTACTTAAGCCTCACTAAATTTCAAGAGGTCAAATATTTGTTATTCACATTTTCAAGGGGCTGGAGGAAGGCTACAAGAGCTTTAGTCATTTTGTCCAAGATTGGACAATAAATAAGGGTTGAAACTGGGATTCAAATCCATGCCAACCAACCAAAGCCCTCTCAAAACATGAGTGGAAGGAAGAAGCCCCAGGATTTCTTATTTCATGGGAAGTATTGAAACAATTTACGATGTTGCAGCTTTAATTTCATAATGTTAGTCTAACTAAATCAGTAGCTATGATGCTGTACCACTCCCTCCCTTTCTCTATTCCCTGTTTCTAATCTGTTCAGATCCTTTCTTAAGGTACATTCTATCTGTATGCCCAATCCCAAGTTTAAGTTTAACTACAAGGTATATCAACAACTTTCCCCTGACATATAACCTCAAGAAGAGAGAAGGATGGAGAAGCACTTTCCTAAGCTGTAGGTAAACCCATAGAGAACAGCTTAGGTTAGGATGTATCTTCCAGCCTGGGACCACCGCACATCCAGGTAGGTTAAATTCCGGTGTGCTGACACAATGGAGCAAACGCACTTTTAGATAGGGTGGCCAGGTCATATTGCCCAACCGGGGCATTTTCAAAAGACTCCTTGGACTGGACACCAGAACCACAGGCCACGTCAGGGCTATCCAAGACAAATGAGGATGTGAGGTCACTCTACTTATGTGGCCTCATACCCGGAGGCTGAAAAACCATCACTCCTCAGCCACATCCAAAATCAGGAGATGAGCACACAAGTCATACTGAGAAATAAACACTTACACCATTCAACTCAGCGAGGAAAACCAAGCCAAGTGAAATAGCCGTAAAGGTTTAAATGCAGTCAATTGCAAAACTCAGTAGGAAAATGAGGAGTGAAAAGGAAGGACACAAGAAAATATGGGCCTGTCCAACCAAAATGAATATCAAAAACCCAGTACTCATAAAACAAGAAGAAACATAAAACCGCAGTGAGAGCTTGTACCACACCAATTAAGTACAACTCAAACGGTTGTAAAAGAAAATGCATCTTGAAACTAGAGCAAAATCTAAATGGAAATCAGATGACTTCAAGAAGAAAAGCCAGCAGATGACTCATAAAAAATAACCCTTGAAAAGGAAAGTTAGCAGAAAAACAGAGAAACATCCAAATAAAATGGATTTTGCTAGTTCAAGGTCTGGCCCAGCAGAAGGTTCCTCGTGGCTTATCAAGTCACAGACACAAATCTTCTTTCTGGAACAGCTCCCTCCTTTGGGTTGGGGAGGGTAGGCAGATGGCTGGGGTGTGTGTGAGAGAGAGTGTGAGTGTATATGTGTGTGTGGTGTGTCAAGCTGAGAGTGAGATAAATGAGGAGTTGCCTAAGGCTCAGCAAATGAGTTCCCACCCTCCCAGACTCCCTGACTCCCAATTCGCAGTCCGTCTGCCTGTGGGCCCTCGCCGGACCCCTGCAGTGTAGAGACAGCAAGCCTGTGTGGGCTTAGAGTAAATACCACCTGCCCCTTGGCAGCCGGTATTGCAAGTGGTAAAGATGGACTGAAGCTCTTAGCAGGGTACTTAATGAAGAAGGAAGGGACGGAGGGAAGGAAGGAAGGAGGGAAGGAAGGAAGGAAGGAAGTAAGTTAGTTTGTTTACTGGGCACAGCAAAGCTTTTGACATGTGCCTACTTGGAGAGAACTTTTGCCTCCTCTGCATTGCAGTGTTCTGCAAGAAGCTGCCCTTTATTAGTGGGTTATGACTGCTTTCCCCATTCTGTTTTGTGTGAGGGAGGTGTAAGGGTTTCAGAATTTTAAAGGCCTGAACTCAAAGCTTAATTATTTTCCCTGGTGGCAGAATGGCATATATCTTTTGGTCTTAGGTTTTCTGTCTGTTGATGGGGAAAAATATCACTTCTCTTGGTACTTGTGAAGACGGAAATAATGATCAAGAGTGCCCAGGGGATTGTCTAGAAGCATATCATGTGTGCTCATAATAAATGTTACTTCTTTCTCTTTCTCCAAGTAGGAAAGAAATGATTAAAGGCTCAGAAGATGTAAGTCCTAACTTAAAAAGTCAAACAGTATCTAGTTTGACTAGCCACGTCGGGACTAAGAATCAAAGCTTTTGCCTTTTCCTTCAGCATGAATGCTGACCTCAGCCTGCTCGGCGTCCTTGCAGCCCACCCTGTGTTCGGGTGACCAGCCTTCAGTACGCCAGCTTCCAATTCATGAGCTCTGCCTTTAGAATGAACACTGGGTACGTCACTCCACTTCCAGCAGGCAAAACATGGAAGTGCAGGGTGGGAGAGGCCTTAGTGTGCCCCGGAGGGAAATTCCAACCTAGGAGGGTCAGAAGTCGGTAGGAAACTGATCTCAGGCTCCTTATCCTGTTTCCTTCAGGCTCCCCAGTATAAATGAGTTCCAGTTGCCCAGCATGGTAACTGGCTTATTCTACACCTGTTACAGGCTTGTATCCATTTCCCTGTCTTACTCTCTTTCTGCTTCCTGGGTCTCAGCTATTGCACCTGCACCTAAATCCTTGTCTCAGGCTCTGCTTTGGGGAAACCCAACTAAGCCATCATTTGTTTACTCTGTCTGTCTTTTGTAAAACCCTGACATGGTTTTGCTTTCTGCTTAACTGTTTTGGTTTTCTTTTAATTTTTTTAATTTTTTCGTTATTTTTACATATACATGTGTTTATTAGGTCTCCACTTTTTGCCTTCACAGAATTAAAAAGGCTTAATATTTATTAACAATAACATTGTTTAAGATAAGGACTGGAAACAAAAACATCAAAAAGAATGAAAGAAGATAAATACATTCAGAAAAGAAATCAGACAATTACTGCATTGAAATATTAAGCAATAATAATAATAATGCAAAGAAAGTCACATTCACATTGTCAAATAAGAGTATGTCTATTATAGAATGCTTTAACTCTGAGTCTCAGTATGGAGTCATCAGTTAACTTATTTTTTTTCCAAAGTCTCAAAAAATAGACAACTAACGGTTGAGTACCTTACCTAAGAAGAGCCTGTGATAAGGGCTCTTGGGATTTGTTGGTGGTGGTGTTTATATAGGGTCTCGCTCTGTCACTCAGGCTGGAGTGCAGTGGTGCGATCCTCATTGCCACCTCTAACTCCTGGGTTCAAGTGATTTTCCCTCCTCAACCACCTGAGTGGCTAGGACTACAGATGTGCCACCATGAGAGGCTAATTTTATATTTTTATTGCCCAAGCTTGTCTTGAACTCATGGCTTCATGTGCTCTTCCTTATTGAGCATGTATTATATGCCAGGCAAAGTGCAGAGGAAAAAAAGCTAATACGGCGAGTTAAATATAACACACACCAAAAAAACCTATTTGTTCAATGGCACTGATGTAAGTTATATTAGTGAGAGGACAAATAACGTTGCCTCTTCCTTCCTCATACAGAGAGTGAAGGTAATTGACAGCCAGACCTGAGATTTTAATCGTGTTAAAGAATGGATGAAATGCCATGGGTTCTGGGGCTGCTAGAGCAGTGCCCCTCAGCGAGCTTTTGGAGGTACAAAGGGATGTGCCGTGTTAATTTAAGGTGTGTGCTAAAGAGCTAAAACCAGAAATATTTAGGAAGAAATTAAAGGTGACTATGGGACGAAAAAGTGGTCAAGGGAGAGGTCCCAGCAGTGACATGTCCAGTAACAAATTTCCACAGGGGAAGGACTAATGAGCCTACAGTTGGCTTCCTTAAATGTTGTATTGTATTGGGAAATAATTCCCCTCTGTTGCCCCCAACCTATTTTAGGCATGTCTGCCGACTCTTGGGCTGGGTAATGAAATATTTCACGTTTCCCTCACCCTGGGCGGAGCAGAGAATATAGCAGCAAAATACAAGTCCCAGTACAGAGGAAACAGGGTTTCAGCACATAGAGGGAAGGTGGACCGGAGCCTGAATGTTTTATAGAGACTCAGAGAGTCGGGACTGCGGGCAGAAGGGACACCAAATGCCTGGGTTACAAGTTCCTCTGAGGAGGCTCCCATTCCAGGCCCGCTCCAGTGGGCTTGTTAGGCTAGAAAGTCCAGGTGAGGTTCAGTCCTCACCCAGATCTGCCCATCCCGTTTCAAATGTGCTTTTTAAAACCCTGGTTTAAAATGTTTTTCACATTGGCTAAAAATAGAAGATAAAGAACTTGAAGACTCATCAGATTTGTTCTTTCCTCTTTTTTCCCATCTAATCATCAGAGGAGAAATTAGTTCTACATTTTATTCATCTCCAAAACTGTGAGTGGGTCACATACAAACACACACACACACACACACACACACACAACCCGTACAGTTTACTTGGGAAAGTGCGCATTGAAGGTGAAGGTATGCATATATTTATAGGCCGCTGCGTTTTGATGGCTGGCCATGCACAGAAGGAAATCCTTGCTTGGGGTCTCTATACAAGAACCAGTGATCAAGCTACTAAAATGATAACCATTACGGTGTTGCATTGGCTAGAAAAGAACAACATGGTCTGTGGTCTTCCGTATACATGTCGATATAATTAGTCTAATAAAAGCCCAACCTCTTCAATCTCTTCATTTTGTATCATGTTACAGAAGAAAGTATTCATTTATTCATTTGTTCATTTAAGAAATACTTACTGAGCTCCTTATGTGCATCAAGCATTGTTATAGACACTTGGGATCAATTTAGAGACCAAAAAATCTCTTCCCCTGTGAGTAATGGGGAAAGACAGAAAATAAAACAATACACGTAAGACTAAATAAGTTACGTACTGTGTAAATGCAATGAAAAGGAGAAAAACTGGAATGCCACGAAAATGACTGGGAGTGGGTAGGCTGTGAGTTGCTACTTTAAATAGGGTAGCCAGACTAGGATTCACGGAAAGGGTGGCCGTTGTATGAAGATTTGAATAGGAGTAATATATGCACAAAACAATTAGGAGGCCCGGGGAATCTTCCCGCCTCTGGCTTGGCATTGGTGCTCTGGGCCGGAAGCTTTGCTTGTTGCTGGCTGTGTCTGTAGAATTCCACAGGGAGGCAGCAGATGCCAGGGACGACTGCGGCCCGGGAGGGACTTGGACAGGATGGCTTTCGCTGCCAGCTGCAGAGGGAGGGCTCACGGAATCCGTTTTTGAACTGTCTGTCCAGGCATTCCTCCCTTTTCCTTATTTCACGACGTCGGCGGGATCTGCCTATGTGCACGGCTCTCTGCATCAGTGACAGCCACGCCGGCTTTCCCATACTGGGAATTTATCCTGTGCGGGGTGCTAGGTGCGTTATCTCACTGAACCCCCTTATGATCTCTTGGCTTTCTTTCATCATAATGTCACTTCTCAGATGAGAGAGAATACTGAGGCCAGCAGTCATAGCACAAATGAAGGCGGGAATCAGGATTCGCCTTCAAGTCCTTTGGACCCTAAATTGATAAAAATAAATAAATTAGTAAACTTTTAGATGGGGTTGCAAAACTTACTTGTTGCAGATCAGGTGCAATTCAGGGAATTTAAAAGCGAGAGTCCTGAAAATTAACAACAGGGTGATGGAAATAACTGGCCCTTTCTGAGCAACACTAAGAACTGTGCTGAATGCTTCACGGACCGGTGTCGTTCAACCCTCACTCACTGTTCTGAGCTGCTTCAGATGAGGAAGGGAAGTCGGCCCCTGCGGGCCCCCTCCAGGGCAGGCTTTGTATACTTTACTATACCCATGTCCTAAATGGGTAAATGTAAATGTAACATGTGATCCACATAAACAAACAACACGACATTATATAAAGTGAAAGCAAAACGGAGACACAAATCTCGTCCTTCCCTTTACTTTTCCATAATTAAAAAAGTAATTATCTGTATCTGAAGCTATATAAAGATGATATCTGAATATTGTAAATTTTTTAGGCAGTATAGACTAATTTAACATGAAAATTATGTCTCCTCCTGGCGGAAGGAACTGTGTTCATTCGTTTCCTGGCCAAGGAACCCATACACCTATATATCCCCCAATACTAAAAGCCTAAAGGGGGAAACAGGGAAAGACCCAGAGAGAAACGGAGAGAACTTTTCTCTTCTCACTTGAGTTCTCTCTCTCTACCAGGAGCTTTAGTGTTTTCTGTAAATAAATTCTGACTTACCACTGGGAAAAAAAAAAAAAAAAAAGAAAATACCACGAAGGCTATGTTAAACAGTTTGATGAAAACATTTCAGATTGTATATGAAACCAGCACATGGTACCCCTTGATTGCACTAATGTACACAGCTGTGATTTAATAAAAAAAAAAAAATAAAGAAAAAGAAAATTATGTCTCTTTTAGTCTTACTACCTAGAAAGAATTGCCTATAATATCTTTTTTCTGGCAATAACTATTAGGACTTCAATTAACATGTAAAAAATTTTTTTTATTAAATCATGGTTGTGTACATTATTGTACTCATGGGGTACAATGTGCTGGTTTCATATACAATCTGAAACATTTTCATCAAACTGGTTGACATAGCATTCATGGCATTTTCTTAGTTATTGTGTTAAGACCTTTATATTCTGCATTCAGTAAGTTTCACCTGTACCCTTCTAAGAGGCACCATAGGTGTGATCCCCGTAGGTATGATCCCACCAATTACCCTGCCTCCACCCATCCTCCCCCCCTCCCTTGCCCCTTTCCCCATATTCTTGTGCTATAATTGGGTTATAGCCTTCATATGAAAGCTATAAATTACCTTCATAGTAGGCCTGAGTACATTGGATACTTTTTCTTCCACTCTTGAGATACTTTGCAGGGAGGAATGTGTTCCAGCTCCATCCATGTAAACATGAAAGAGGTAAAGTCTCCATCTTTCTTTAAGGCTGTGTAATATTCCATGGTGTACATATACCACAATTTATTAATCCATTTGTGAGTCGATGGGCACTTGGGCTTCTTCCATGACTTAGCAATTATGAATTGGGCTACAATAAACATTCTGGTACAAATATCTTTGTTATAATGTGATTTTTGGTCTTCTGGATATATACCTAGTAGAGGAATTATAGGATCGAATGGCAGGTCTATTTTTAGATCTCTAAGTATTCTCCAAACATCTTT
>CAUYRH010012562.1:0-12883 GCA_963574655.1 Perodicticus potto | reverse complement strand
TTCTTAAAGTTGGAGATTTGAAGATAAGGGTAAAATATCACAAAAGAAATGAATACATATAAATATACATTCAACTATTTTATGCTAACCTTAAGTTTTCTAATAGTATATTTAACCCATATTTTGAATTCATTTTTGAGTCAAACACATTTTAGAATTCTTAGAAAGGACACTTTTAAAAGTATTTTAGTCCTATTTAAGGTATACTAAAAAATAAAAATACAAGTTTTATAGAAAGGGCTCTAAACCTTCCTGAAACAATTTATCTGTTCTTCACTGTTTTAACACCCTTCTCTTTCATCCCTTTATAACTAAAAAGTCGAAAAAATCCTCAACTCTCCCTCTTTACTGGGGATGCAATAAGATGTCCACTGAGGTTAAAAAATCACATGAAAAGGAATCTCATTCTGTTGAAGTGTCAGTCTACTGAAAATTTTCTTACAGTTCCATTAATTTACTGTAATTTTCAGTTTCCAAATACAAAAATACAGCAATTCTTATTGAAATCTATACGCTGGTAGTTTTAGTACACAAAAAAAAAAAAAAAAAAAAAAAAAACCAAACAAATTATTTACAAAATTATACAGTTTAAGAAAAACTTTGTACAAAAAATATATAAATCCTTTGTTCCCTCTATCATGTTTAAACTGTCAGGACTCAAAATATTCACCACAATGAATCTTTCAAAATATTTACTGACTGAGCCACAGACAACAAGAAAATTTCATTGGAGATGATGGAGGAGTAAGGAGCAAGATTGCTTATTCCAGGTACCCTATTCTACTACTTTCCTTCTTTTATAAGCTTATTTTACCTTCAGTGTTATCAGAAATGTAACAATAACCTAGAAAGAAGAAGTCCTTATTATTAAGGGAAAACTACATGAACTTAAAATGATCCTGGTTTGACACATCATACCAGGACAACATGTAGAAGAGGAAAAGATGATCAGAACGTGGGATTTAACTTCTTGTATCTAAGTAAATCTAAAGTCCTGATGGTTTTAAGTTTCTCAGTGAATAGTTTCTATTTTGTGAAAGTGTTTACCTCAGCAAACAAAATCCTTGATATAGTGATCACTAAGAACCTTCTGAAGCCAACAGGAAGTTTCAAATTTTCACACCACACATATATAAAAACACAGATGGGTATATCCTTGAAAAAGTGTCATCCTATGTACATTAATCATTTTATTTCCCCAGGGGTCAGTACAGTGTAGTGTTGCTCCTCTGGTTTTCCATCTAACATTCAGAATACAAAGACATAAATTTACATATATGTTTTACTTAACAGATACTCTACTCTATACAGTGTACAGTAAAAATGCACACAGTAAAGGAAACTGTCTACTGAAGAATGTGTATGTTCATGGATAGCAACAAGCTATAAAATCATGAAAATATAAGGTCATCTGATCAAAGTCAAGTTATGACTCCCATTTATTTCTAGCATATCCAAGTCCCTGACCCCACCCCAACCCACCCCCAGTCACCTCACCATCATGGTTTAAATTTAAGAAAAGAATTTCAGACATTTTTTAACCCTTTTATATAACTGTAACTAAACTGAAGCTTCAAAAGAAAAAAAAAAGCTGGTGACTCTCTCTTTCCTCAAATCCTTCCATTACTCTCATCAAAATATCATTTGTTTGTCAAAGTGCTGATTTGAACCATTTATTGGAGACTGACTTTTGGTGTCCCAAATGAATCACTTATTTCAATAATGGCTAAGTCAGGCTTATTAATAAAAGGCAAGAAGAAGAAAAGGGGGATGAGAAAAGGGCAAGAAGTGAAAGCATTTTACATTCTGAGAATATTATAAAAATGTTAAAAAAGAGAACCAGCTGAACCAATGCTAAGTATTAAAACAAACACAATCAGTAGCAGGAAAAGTCCATGAGTTAAGATGATGATAGAATGGAAATACCACCATTGCCATACAGCATTTAAGAATACAGAGTCTGTTGTTATTTTCACTAAAATAATACTACTGCACATGAAAACCCTGAAAAAAATTAGATTAAATACAAATCAGGCTCCTCCACAGTAAAAAAAAAAAAAAAATTAAATTCACTTTTCTTCCAAGACAAATCTTGAAAGCAAGACCATTTTAATTACAAATATCTCCTACTATCTGACGACCCATCCATAATAGCTCAGTTAAAGTTACGAGATTCCAGGCAATTTTGACATTTAATGAAATTTTATCAGTAGATTATAATCCAAAATAAAATTTCTGAACACCCTGTCATTTACATCATAATCCAACACCAATAGCAACAAAAACAGGTGGTGTGGAAAATAAGGCTCTAGAGATTTTCCATGTCATTCCTGTGGATCTTCACAACTGTGTAAAAGTCACTAGGCCTTTGGTGCTTTAATATCATGTACAGTTATGAGATGTGTTTAAATAGCAAACTTGCTGTCCTTAAACCTACTGTGTTGAAAGAAAAATAAAAATTTTTTTTGGCTCATTGACTTCTTAAATAATTTTTAAAAAGTTGTTCTTCTAAACAGTATTTCTAAAAATTATACAGCTCCCATCGGATTTCATCTTCGCCATGAACGAGACTCATATTCATCTTCATCTTCATCATCATCATCATGCAAAAACAAATCTGAGGTTTCTGTCTCCTGAAGAAAGAGAGGGCAAAATCTGCTTAGTGGTACAAGAAGATTAAGCAAAATACTTTTTCAGCAGAAGGACAAATACACCAACATACAAGGCCTGGGCAGAATGTACAAGCAACACACTCAGAATATCTTTCAGGGCAAAAAAAAAAAAAAAGAGAGAGAGAGAGAGAGACTTCTTAAAAATGGATATAAATTCTTCTCCTCAGCTAATTTTGCTAGTTTTAATAGGAGATATCCATTCTACTATCAACAAGAAAATAAAGTAAATAACATGTAAACATTTATTAAAGGAAATGAAAGAAAAAATACCCGTGAGATGTTTCTGATTCATTAAAACTACTTTTATTTCATTAACTTAAAGTGAGGAAAATAAAAGACCATCTAAAACTCCTAAATATTTCCTTTTTATATTAATCCAATTATTTGGAAGACATGAAGGGACTAATTTCCCCATGACATTGGCATCCCAGATCTTAAAAAATCTAAAATCTTAGACAAAGTAGAAATACCTACAAACATTACCAAAATAACCAAGACTTTTCTTCTATTGAAAAATATGGCTCTGTTATGTAAAACTGCATATATAGTCAGAAGACATTTCATCAACTATAAATAGTAGACATCGTTTAAAACCGGTATTATGATAAATGAGAAAAATCTTGCAATGCAGGCAAAGTATTTACTTTAATAAACTAATTATAAATACTGGAGTCAGGCCAGGCACAGTGGCTCACACTTATAATCCTAGCACTCTGGGAGGCTAACGTACGAGGATCATGAGTTTGAGACTAACCCGAGCAAGAACAAGATCCTCATCTCTGCTAAAAATAGAAAAATTAGCTCGGTACTATAGCAGGCACCTGTGGTTCCAGGAGGCTGATGAAGGAGGATCACTTACACCCAGGAGTTTGAGGATGCTGTAAACTAGGCAGAGGCCATGGCACTCTAGCCTGGGGAAACAAAGTAACACTGTCTCCAAAAAAAAAAGGTAAAAAAGCAAAATCATTCATTCTCTCTCTCTTTTTTTTGGAGACAGAATCTTCAGCTGTTGTCCTGCGTAGAGTGCCATGGCATCATCATAGCTCACAGCAACCTTCAACTCTTGGGTTCAAATGATCCTCTTGCCTCAGTTTTTCTTTTTCTTTCTTTCTTTCTTTTTTTTTTTAAAGATAGTCTCCGTCACCCTGGCATCATAGTTTACGGCAATCTCAAAAACTCTTGGGCTGAAGTGATTCTCTTGCCTCAGCCTCCTGAGTAGCTGGGACTGTGGCAGCCTCCGGCGCCCGCCACAATGCTCAGCTATTTTTCTTCTTCCTTTTTGCTGTTTTTGGTCCAGGCCAGGTTTGAACCTGCCACCTCCAGTATATGGGGCCGGCCCCCTACTCCTTTGAGCCACAGGCACCACCCTGCTCAACTATTTTTTAGAGATGGGTCTCGCTCTTGCTCAGTGCTCAGACTGGTTTCAAACCCATGAGCTCAAACAATCTGCCCACCTCGGCCTCCAGAGAGCTGGGATTACAGGCATGAGCCACCGTGCCCAGCACAATTCTCATATATTTTAAAAGGCTGACTATTCAGTACTCGTATTATTTAGGTCCTTGATTTTCCAAATCTTTCACATCCTACTTTTGCATACTCTCATTTTAACCAACTGTACATTAAAAAATAATTAAGGTGCTCAAAACTATTACTGTAGAGCTAGAATAAACAAAAAGATAAAACAATCAGCTAAAGTTTAATTTATGTAATCCATGCACTCACTTTTTATCAAATTAAAATTTGTTGAGCCCCAATAAAGCCAAAATAAATGTAAATAAAAAAGAACAGTCTCTCCTACACTAGAAGAAAATAACCCTCAAAAGAGCTTTTAACATCTCTGTACTTACTATAATTCTTTAATACACTTTGGATTGGTCTTAATTAAGTGAATACATGAAAGCAAAGTCCAATATTTATTTTTAAATTTATATTGTTTAATGAGATTTAAGAAAAATATATAATTAGGAAGTTATATAAATTCAACTCTTATTTTCAATTGTTAAATTTACCTCCTCCTTGACTTCTTCTTCCTCAGTTTCAGTAGATATAGATGGTACCTTAGGCTTGTGCCATGATATTTGTAGCCGACGGTCTTTGAATTTTGACCCTTGGTTTGTAGCCTAAAATGTATCGCAGAAGAACACGAGTTTACATTCACATTCACTAATGATTTGTTCAAATTTTGTGATAATTAAAAAACATAGTGATTTAGGGAGGAAAATCTGTTGGGGTGGATCTATAATCTCCACTGGAAGCCAGAAAAAAATTAAGTTCCTTTTTAATTTTTTTTTTTTTTTTGAGACAGAGCCTCAAGCTGTCACCCTGGATGGAGTGCCGTAGCATCACAGCTCACAGCAACCTCCAATTCCTGGGCTCAAGCGAGTCTCTTGCCTCCACCTCCCAAGTAGCTGGGACTACAGGCGCCCGCCACAACGTCTGGCCATTTTTTGGTTGCAGCCATCATTGTTGTTTGACGGGCCGGGCTGGATTCGAACCCGCCAGCTCAGGTGTACGTGCCTGGCCCTTAGCTGGTTGAGCCACAGGCGCCGAGCCTAAGTTCCTTTTTAATTAGAGCAACTGTATGTTTTGGTTTGCCTAGAACAGTTTCTGGTTAATATTTATACTGGGTACAATTTAACATTGATCTTGCTAAGCAAGATAAATTATATAGTCATACTATTTATAAAAGTCATGATGAAGACAACAAATACTCTTTTCTTACATTTATTAATCCCTGGCTTTGACATCTACATATTTAGACCCAAACCTTAAGAATATATGATTTTTTTTTTTTTTGTAGAGACAGAGTCTCACTTTAACGCCCTCGGCGGAGTGCCATGGCATCACACAGCTCACAGCCACGTCCCACTCCTGGGCCTAAGTGATTCTCTTGCCTCAGCCCCTCGAGTAGCTGGGACTACAGGCGCCCACCACAACGCCTGGCTATTTTTTTTGTTGTTGTTGCAGTTTGGTCGGGGCTGGGTTTGAACCCACCATCTTCGGTATATGGGGCCGGCGCCCTACTCACTGAGCCACAGGTGCCGCCCCTATATGATTTTTTTTTTAAGTGAATCATTGCATGTATATTCATCTCAATGCATCTTTTCCAGCCCCACCTTTTTTTGACAAAGCTCTTCCAACTTTTTCTGAAATGATACACAATGACAAGCACTCCTCAGTTCACACACAAATTCAACAAGTACTACACACCTACTATGCTAACTCAGGGTAAAATTGTTTCATTCCAAATGTGCTACTTGTTACTACTTTCTAAACATTTTTTCCCTCCCTAGCGAATTCCCATAAGTAAGTTTAATTTTAAAAACAAAGCAACAAGAGACAAAAGAACAAGAATCCAAAGTTTCTTCTGTATTCTTTTCTGTAAATCAATTCTGTCTTACCACTGAGGGGTGGGGTGGGGAGGAATAATGTAATGAAGAATAATAAAATACATGTATTTAAAGTACATTAAAATATTTAAAAATGAAAATTTTAAAAGGTAAAAAAAAAAAAAAAGAATCCAAAGTTTTATGAAAGTAAAAGCTTAGTTATCCCCATAGCTTTCCTATGCTGAATTGTAGAATACACCTACATTCTGGGTATAGTTCTGAAAAACAAAATAGTCTAGGAAAATTGTTGACAAACCTCATGAAGCATTTGCCATGTTTCCATAAAACACTTGGAGTAGTGTATGGTAAGAGGGTACATTAGTATAGACCCCTAAAAGACTTGGAGTAGTGTATGGTAAGAGGGTACATTAGTATAGACCCATAAGTCTGCACAGATATTATCCCATGATCTAAGGGGACAATTCCCATCATCCCTTATAGGTGTTAATACTTACAATCTCACACAAAACATTTTGACTTGTGGGACATACCAAACTGACGTGTCAAAACAACACTATCCAAATATGTATATTTACTATCTTTTTAAAATCAGGTAATGTATACAATGGATATCCTTTGCCCTTATTCTATCTTTTTAATACACACATGGCCCAATTATAGGGAGGTTTCCACTAATTGCTTTGTTCATTTCTGAATCTATCTATCTGAAGAGTCTTGCTCAGTTACCTGGGGTAGAGTGCCATGGCATCATCATAGCTCACAGCAAACAACCTCAAACTTGTGGGCTCAAGTGATCCTCTTGCCTCAGTTTCCCAAGTAGCTGGGACTACAGGTGCCCACACAACACCTGGCTAGTTTTTCTGTTTTCAGTAGAGACAGGGGTCTCACTGTTGCTCAGGCTGGTCTCCAACTCCTGAGCTCAAATAATCTACCCATCTTGGCCTCCCAGTGCTAGCATTACAGCTATGAGCAACCACACCTGGCCTTATTTGAATTTTTAAAAATATATATATTACTTTTATAATCAGAAAAACGAATAAATATTTTTAAATCTGTAATCACTTAGTTATCCTCTAAAGAAAGTAGTAGTTCTGCCCTCCAAAAAGAATGTTAAGGTGTTAAATGTATTGCATATTATTGTTGAAGAAAGTAGAAATTTAATTTGTATGCAATCTGAAACTAAGAACAAATAACTCCCACTATGTAACTTATCATAAATCAGATTAGCAATTAAAATAAAGATGTATTCTGACACTACCAAGTTAGAAACTTTCATAAATGACTGGTGATAATCTAAAACTGATGTGGTTCACATAGCACTTCCACACAGTTGTCCCTCAGTATCCATGAGGAATTGGCTTTAAGTATAAGAAGGCTGCACAGATGCTCAAATAACTTACATAAACTGTGTAGTATTGCATATAACCTGTACACATCCTCCATATATTTTAAATCATCTCTGGATTACTTAAAATACCCAATACAATGTAAAGAGTTGTTATACTATTATCATGAATAAAATCTGTACATGTACAATACAGACATAACCATTCATTTTTTTCCTAATATTTCTGAATCACCATTGTTTGAATCCATGGATGTGAAACCCACAGATACAAAGGGGCCAAATATATATCCAAAAGAAATGTGTATACATGGGTGGCAAAAAACATCTATAAGAATGTTCATAGCATAACATTTTCCCCTCCCAGTCTCTTTTTTCCTCCCCAGAGAAGTAATCATTAGCCTCACTGTAATACATTTATATAACCAAGTATAATACACAGTAATAAAAGTGGCAAATTACTATTATATGTAACAATATGCAACTCTCACAAACAAAAGAAGCCAGACATAAAAGAATACATACTGTGTGGTTCTATTTATACAAAATTTTAAAATCAGGCCGAATACTACTATAATATTTAGGAATGCACATTTAGGTGATAAAACTATAGTCAATTCTTATTATTTACAGTAGTTACAGTCTAAAAAGTTGTGGCAAACACTGAATTAGTAAATATGAACCCTAACTCCCAGAGAAAATACAGGGCTAGGTTCTTTAATCCTCTGAAGGCTACATTTTTGTCAACTGATCAATACATAATCTTGTTTTGTTTGTGTTTTAAGATACCTTATTTGATATATATTGGTGATTCATTAAATTCAACTCATAACCAAAAGCACTATAACTCATATCTTACCAAAGTTAACTAACACATGTTATCTTGACAATGCATACCACGGTCTCCACTAAAAAACACTAGACAGCACTTCAGAACTTCACTTGGGGAACATTTTAAATAGTTTAATCACCCAACAAAAAGCATAAAAAATGAGGAAAATCTGACACTAAACAGACCACAAAAAGGATGTTTTACAGAATGAAGGCTGAAATAAAAAGGCTGAGCACTGCTTTATTTAATCTCAGCCGGGTATGTGTGCATCAGGGGACTTCAACTCTGTGCATGTATGCACATGACCACAAACACACCCTGAGTATTGATTTGGGGTTATAAACAAGTTTTGGTGAGTAGATGAATTGGCAACTATGGAATCTGCAAAGAATAAGGATAGACCATATAAAAAAAAAAACAAGGAGGTGATTTTCATAAAGGCTAATGATTACTCCTCTGGGGGAGGAGAAAAGAGACTGGCAGGGACATAAGGGGTATGTCTGTTTCTTTACCTAGGGTGAGATATGTGGATGTTTGCCTTCTGAAGAATCACTAAACTATGGTACAAATGTTTGTTTGGGAGATCTTTGTGTTTTTTGGTTTTTGAGACAAGGTCTTGATCTGTCAGCCCTGACTAGAGTGCGGTAGCATCATCATAGCTCTTTGCAATCTCAAACTCTTGGGCTCAAGAGATTCTCCTGCTCGGCTTCTCAAAGTGCTAGGATTACAGATGCAAGCCAATAGAAAACCCCAAAGGCAAGATGTGTCAAAAGCCTAAAAATAGGTTTACCACTTGACCCAGATGTCCTGAGTTCAAGAATTTATACAAAGAAAACAGTAATGTATGCACAGATTTCTATAAACAGGTGTCCTTCATTAGTAAAAACTTAAATATCCCCAAACTGGAAAACTATATCATCCCCATGTGATGAAATGAGATCCTGCCAAATCATTTTTTTTTCAAAGACTATTTAATGGTAATTGGGAAATTCTCATGGAACAATGACATTTTAAAGAAGCAATTAATAAAATAATGTAACAAACACAAACTCTCTCTCTCTCAAATAAAAAAAAGTCTTTTTTTTTTTTTTTTGCAGTTTATGGCCGGGGCTGCATTTGAACCCACTACCTCTGGTATATTGGGCTGGCGCCCTACTCCTTTGAGCCACAGGCACCGCCCTAAAAAAAAGTCTTAAATGTATTTGTTAATCTTCAAAAAAAAAAAACCCCAAACATCTCAAGAATGGAAGCAAAAGTATCCAATGTACTCAGCCCTACTATAAAACCAAGTTATAGCTTTCACATGAAAGCTATAACCCAATTATAGCCCAAGAATATGGGAAAAGGGGAGAGGGAGAGGAGGGAAGGTAATTGGTGGGACCACACCTACGGTGCATCTTACAAGGCTACATGTAAAATTTACTAAATGTAGAATATAAGTATCTTAACACAATAAGTGAGAGCGAGCCGTGAAGGCTATGTTAATGAAAATAGTTGAGATTGATGAAAATATTTCAGATTGTATATAAAACCAGCATATCGTACCCCATGATTGCATTAGTGTACACAGCTCTGATCTAATTAATAAAATTAAAAAAAAAAAACCAAAAAACAGACGCAAGCCACCATGCCTAGCTGGTACAATTTGTCTTAATAAACATCTTAAACTGTATGGGTCATTCACTCATTCATTCATTCATTTTGGAGAAAGAGTCTCACTCTGTTGCCCAGTCTAGAGTGCCATGGTGTCAGCCTAGCTCACAGTAACCTCAGCTCCTGGATTCAAGCAATCCTCCTGAGGCACCTATCACAATGCTCAGCTAATTTTTTTATTTTTAGTAGTGTTGAGATCCTGCTCTTTTGCTCAGGCTGATCTCTAACTCCTGACCTCAAGGTATCCTTCCACCTCAGCCTCCTAGAGTCCTAGGATTACAAGTATGAGCCACTGCACCCAGCCTTACCTTTATAATTTCAAGGAAATACCAAATAACTAAAATTTTTATGTGAAAAAAGCAAGGTTTGGTATATAATAATACCAAATACCAAATAACTAAAATTTTTATGTGAAAAAAGCAAGGTTTGGTATATAGCCTTGTATTTTTAATAAGATCCCATTTCGATAAATGTTTTTAAAGTGAGAGGCTTTATATATGTATTCATACATACAAAATTTTTTTGATAAAGATTATCTAAGAATAGTGACTATCTTTTAAAATAGGGAAAGACTGATAAAGGTGATTTTTACTTTTCACTAACTATATTTTTAAGCATTTGCACATATTACTTCTTACTTTAAAAAGTACTTTTAATGCGGTGCCTATGGTTCAGTGAGTAGGGCACCGGCCCCATATACCAACGGTGGCGGGTTCAAACCCAACCTCGGCCAAACTGCAATAAAAAAATAGCTGGGCATTGTGGCAGGTGCCTGTAGTCCCACTACTCAGGACGCTGAGGCAAGAGAATCACCTAAGCCCAAGAGGTGGAGGTTGCCGTGAGCTGTGACGCCATGGCACTCTACCAAGGGCAGAAATTTTATTTTTTAAAAATAAAAAAAAAAAGTACTTTTAAAACAATTCAGAACTGATCTCTTAAAATATTACTTACCTATTAAAATACCTAATTTTTTTATACATACCCATCTATATTCTCATATACACATATCTATATATGGCTTGAAATAATGAAATATTGGGGGCAAATTAGATGTCCATCAATGTGGGACTGTTTAAATGTATTACAATATATCTATGCAATGGCAGAAGTTGTTTAGAGAGAAATTCATCTAGTCCAGCCATTTTCCCAAATCAGAAATTGATGTCAAATCTGTGCCAACCATAATTTAATAATGTGACTGGCAAAGATGAAAAAAACAAAACTTAAGTGCTATATGAGGATAATAGGGCATATTTGGTACTTTTATCCAATGTCACTCCAAGTATAAATTAGTACAACATTGCTGAAGGGCAATCTGGCAAGATGTACCAAAATTGTAAATATGCATATCTTCATTCAGGTATCTTATTCCTAGGAACTTACATAAAGCAATGGTTCAAAATTAGAAACATCACTCTAGGACAGTGGTTCTCAACCTGTGGGTCGCGACCCCTTTGTTCAATTGGTAATAGGTGGGCGTTACGAAGGTTGAGCACCACTGCTCTAGGAGTTCTTTTAGTGTGGTCACATTGACAGAAGAGCACTTATTGGCATTAGCAGGTGGGAGCCAGGGGTGTTAAAGCAGGTCTGTCACACAAAACAAATAATCTCACTCAAAAATGCCACATCTAATATGACATACATAACACTGTTTATAATAGTGAAAAATGAGAAACAACACACTTAACTAATCATCAATAGGGAACTAGCCATATAAATCATGGTACATTCTTACAAAAGAATGCCTTGAAGTAAGACAAATGTATACCTATGTTCATGAACATGGAAAATTCTCCATAACGTGCTATGTGTGAAAAAAATAAACCCCCAAATAGCACGGATAGCGTGTATGTTTACCACAGATAAAGAGGCTGAAAAAGTATTCATAAAAACGTAGGATTTCAGTCAGATTTCTTGTGCCTTATCCTTTTGTAATTTTTATTGTTTAAATGTTTTAAAAGGAGGAATTATCTTTGCGAAGAAAATTTACAAAGAAAATTAAGGCAGTATTGAGTTTCAGTGAGTCTGTAAAAGTCATAAAATTATTCCTGCCATATTTCACTACTAGGACAAGCTACCAAAATTATATTTTTTCCTTAAGAATCCTATATACAGTAAAGTGTGTAGAAAGGGTAACTCCCTGAGATCCTTTGTGAGATAATGACAATAACTTATCTGCCATACCTTTGTTTGGTCCTTCCCCAATGCCTGGACACACCCCTATCTCCCAAATGAATGCCACATTTCACACTAACCAATACAGAAAAATTGGTTACAGTTAGACGCTTTAGAATGGTTCTACTTCTGAGAAGAAAAGAGATCCCTCTGAGCGACGTCTAGGGCAAAACTTAAACATTGACATATAATCTCCAGTGATCATAAGTCAGAATATGCAGCTTTCTTCCTAACAAGATAACCTAGTTTTGATGACTGGAACTTTCTGCAATGAGGCAAATTCATAAAAATTCTGCTTTACATTATCCAGTATTACCTCACCAGAGCTATTATGGGTCTAAATGCCCCATTTATTTGGCAAAGAGATTTTAATTTTTTTTTTTATTATTTTGTTGTTGTTGAGATAGTCTCATTATGTCACCCTTGGTAGAGTGCTGTGGCGTCACAGCTCACAGCAACCTCAAACTCTTGGGCTTAAGCAATTCTCTCGCCTCAGCCTCCCGAGTAGCTGGGACTACAGGCGCCCACCATAATGCCCGGCTATTTTTTGGTTGCAGTTGTCATTGTTGTTTAGCAGGCCCGGGCCGGGCTTGAACCTGCCACCTTCCACGTGTGTGGCCAGCGCCCTACTCATTGAGCTATGGGCGCTGAGCAGAGATTTTTTTTTTTTTTTTTTTGAGACAGAGCCTCAAGCTGTCACCCTGGATAGAGTGCTGTGGCATCATAGCTCACAAAAATCTCCAATTCCTGGGCTCAAGCGAGTCTCTTGCCTCCGCCTCCCAAGTAGCTGGGACTACAGGCACCCGCCACAACGCCCGGCCATTTTTTGGTTGCAGCCATCATTGTTGTTTGGCAG
>CAUYRH010012559.1:0-40990 GCA_963574655.1 Perodicticus potto | reverse complement strand
ATCAGAGATATTTTCATCAACCTGATTGCGATAACATTCAAGAGACTTTCTCATTACTTTGTGAGAACAATTTTGATCCGTATTTAGAAGTTTTCTCCTAACCCTTCAAATATGTACCACAGGTGTGATCCCACCCTCTATAGTCCTTATTTTAAACATTGTTATTGTTATTAAATTTTAAGCCTTTTTAATTCTGTGAAGGCAAAAAGAGGAAACCTAATAAACACAGTATATGTAAAAAATTAAAAAAAATAAAACAGAATTTATCATGTATCAAGTACTCTGTTGTTTTACATATAGTACTAGTTTTAACCTTACAACAACCAGTTCACTTGATGTTATTGTAATTTACACTGTGTAACAAGGAAGTTAAGTCTTTGAAAAATTGCACATCCTGCCCAATATCCTGTACTATAAGGGCAGAGGCAGGTTTCACATGCAGGTTTTCTGTCCGCTGATTCTAAACCCTCAATATCTGTTTTATACCAAAACTCAATATGATATCACTCTTTAATGTATAATGTAATTAACTCATCAATTCAAAATTGTAGTGGTATTGTATAATAATTAACAAAATAAAATTTAGTTTTAGCCTTTTTAATAATATAAAAAGTAAATGCAATATTTGGAAGGTTATAATTCTTAAAAAATATTTGTTATTGCTCTTTAAGTGTATTTCAAAGTATTTCAAACTACTTTTATAAAATGTAGCCTTTATTTTTAATTTTTAAATCCTAATTAGTAGCTGACATAATTTATTAGAACACATAAAATACAAATAGTAAAAGTAGATCTTTTTTTGCTTCCTTATCTATGAGACTCAATTATTTTAATAACTGTAAACTGTAAGCACAAGTTTGTTCTCATTTTCTTAGAAATTTTCTTAGAATCTGATTGTTTGTAACTTTCAAATTCTCCTTTAAAAAGACTCTTTTCCTTTTTTTAGTATTTTTCATTCTGTATTTACTTTTCCTGACCACCTTACTAGAATTCCTAGCTCCTTTTTAGGAGGTGGCGTACTTTAGTGACATTCCTGAAGCTCTAATTTATTCTCATCAAGGCTTTAAATGGTCTCATCCTGTGCCCTCACGTCTGTCTTTTCCGTGTATGTCGTGAAAATGTTACTTCTTGACTGACAAGTCTATAAATCGTTTTCTTAATATTTTCAACTTAGTTTGAAGATCAATATAACTATTTGTCACATAAACATAAAATAAGTAAAGAACACGGGGTTTTGCCTTTTCTTTTGATACATTCACTCTGCTGCTAGGTTTAAATGTCTGGTTTTCATCAGAGTATCGGTTAGGGGCACATATGGAATGGAGCAGAATGCAGACTGTATACTTTCCTTTAAGAGATGAATTTAATGGTTCTTTTGATTACACTTAGGTTATAAAGGGCTACTGATAAAAACAAAATGTTCTGTTAAGCAGAGGAGAGACAGCCCTCTTTGGAGAAGCTGTCATTAGCACCCTTCATTATAGAAGTGATGATAATGTGAAATGTGATATCTTAATAACTATCTCAATTGGCTATTAAAATGAATCTTTGCACATTAAAATTGCTGTGCTACTCTTGCACAAATGCTCGGAAAATATGCCATCCCTTGACAGTTTTCTGCAGTTTACTGGTAACCTCCGACTTTCCTATGAGTTTTCACCTATTAAAAAAATCCTGCTTAAACAAACAAACAAAAAATCCTCTCTCAGTCTCTCTCCCTATCTACCTAGCCATCTAGTTGCATAAATTACATATTTCTTTCCAATAATTTATTTTCCTATTAAGATAACACAATGTTGGAAAAGCAAAACTCTAATATAAAATGAATTATCAGAAATAATCTATGTATTAGAATGTAAACATTGTTAACTTTGGAATAATGACTTTCAGTTACTACTACAAAATGTCACATATATCCTTGTGGCTAAACATTGTCATAGTTTATATAATATTATATAATTTATTTTATATTATCTTATGAACAATTTATAATTTACCCCATAATTATTTATGCATTGCTTATAATGTTTCTGGCACTATATTGGGGTCTATAGTTGTGTGGTAAATAAGCCTAGATTAAGTCTTCACATACCTTGAAGTTCAATAAGAAGTATATACTTGATAATTCTTTGAAAACAGTATAAGTACATATTTTTGAGGGTTTTTGTTATTAATATTTTGATTATGCATAGGATTATATTCTTACACACCTATGTATATACATCTAGCTAAAGATTTTAATTAATAACTAAGGATTTTCAAGAAAAATAGATGAGTTAAAGGATATTAATGTTAGAGTTTTTAATAAATACCTGAGAAGTATTAATAACAAAGTATAATCTGATAAATGTTGCCTGAATGTCTATGTCACTACATGTTAGCCAGGAATGAAAATGTATAAATGAATTGTTTGCCAACAAATTGTCTCTTGACCTTTTAATTGTTTCTTTAATAATTACTAGTGAGTTAAATTGGCCCTTCATGTTCAAATACTTCTTATATCAATTCCTCTAATTGCTTACTAAGGAATTTTACTCATATTAAATCACAGTTTTCATAAATTTTAATTTTATATAGATTATTACACAATGTTTTAGCTCATTGTTATAGTGTGGCAAACACAGTTCACATTATTCTGCCATGTTTTAAAAATTAAATCATACTTTCCAGTTTTTAGCGAGCTCGCTTAACTTATTTATAATAATTTTAATCAGCACTATGAAATAGGACATTGCTTTTATCAGTATAATTAAATATTTATCACCTAGTCTTTATTTTTAACAACTTTTTTGTGGTATAATTTGATATACAAACACATATGCATAAAACCCTATATATGTTTAATTTATACAATTTAATGAGTTTTAATATATCTGTATATCTGTGATAGTATCACCACAATCAAGGCTATAAACATATCTATCATCACTGAAAGTTTTCATGTATATCTTTGTGTGTGTATGCATGTGTTAAAAAACACAATTTGAGATTTATGCTCTTAATGAACTTTTAAATGCATGATACTATGTTGTTTAATCATAGGTGTTATTTGTACCAGATCTCTAGAACTTAATTATCTTGTCTATCTGAAACATTTCCACTCATAAAACAACTCCATATTTCTCCCTACCCTCAATCCCTGGCAGCCCACTTTGTATGTATTCTCTGCTTTTGTGAGTTTGACCACTCTAGATAACTCATGTAAGTGGAATAAAACAGTATTTGTGTTTCTAGAATTGGCATATTTCATTTAACATATTATCTACCTTCCAGAACTGTCATCCATGTTTTCCCAAATGGCAAGATTTCCATAATTTGAAAGGCAGAATCATAATATATAATGTTCTATTGTAAATCTATGCCATATTTTCTTTATCTTTTCATTCCTCAACTGATATTTATCTTGTTTCTACCTCATAGCTATGATGAATATTGCTGCAATAACCATAAAATTAATAGTACTGTACTTTTCACTTAAAATTTTGTCATGAAGGTAGATTTTGTGTTACATGCTTTTAACAAATTTTTTTAAAAAGATGATTAATTATTCCAGAGCACAGTAGCTGTAGCACTCTGCTATGATTCCTATAGCTGGAGGTCTGTAAGACATGTGGTCATTGCTACTGGGGTCTTTGCACTGCTGAATCTATGGCTCAGTATTCAGGCAATAGCTCTCCCTTATGTGAGCCTTTCTTACCTAAGAAGAAACTCATAGAAAAGAAGTTAGTGAAATGAAATACTGCTCCTGTCACTGCAGTTGACTTTTGGGCCACAGCTGCTACTTAACTTTTATCTCCCTCTCCCATGCCCAGTGTAGATTCCTTCATCCTAAGCTATAACATTGGAAGGTTTTTGTGGCTTATCTGATTGTATGTCGACAACCTTCATTCTGGGTGGGGTCTGAAACCTTGATAATTATACCCTTCTCATTTTGAGGTTGCTGTACACAGCCCTTTCAATTACAAGTGGGCATAGAAATACCAGAAGATGCACAGGTGGATCAGTGGGTTTAACATGCAGTTCTCCTTGCCACCATTGTGTACATGCAGCCCTACTTACTCTGGTGGTCAGGATCAATGACTAGATGGTGAGTCTCTTATCGTCTGCTGGTGTCTGGACTGAAGACATCCAAAGTACCCTGACATAGGTGGCACTTATAGCTTAGCAAGACCTTTGTTTGCCTCTTCCAAGAGTGAATCCTGTTAGGGAAATCAAGGTCTGAAGAGGTCAGTGTTGTGAGGATGGAAATCACAAGATTCTCCAGTGTATCATTGAGATGATGGTAACTGGGTACACTTGCTTCCAACACCTCGTTCCCCAGACCCATATGTTATACCTCATGAAAACACAGCATTTTACAGAGGTCTTCAATTGAACAAATGTGCTACATCCTGAAGAACGGTACCCTAATTTTTCTTTAGTAGTTCCTCTTCTTCCCTCAGCTTCACTTTAAGAGAAAACTCCAGCATTCTGTGTGGCCAGCAAACTAAAATGTGGTGTATAATCCAGTTAGTGGGCACCCTGGTCATGAGGTCACTTCTACACCTCCCTGAATGTAAATTGGATTCCCTGGTTAGACACCCTCCTGTGAGGCATTCTGTGCTTATGAATCAAGCATCCCACAAGACCTCAAAAAGGAGCACTGGGCATGGCTATTCAGGTGGTAAAGAGAAAACTATTGCCAGAATATCTATTTAGCCCTGTGGAAATGACAGGGCTAAAGAAGCCTGTCAACTAGCTACCAAGTAGACTGTTGGCCAATTGGCCTGTCAGAGGAATAATGTTATGTTAAAAGTGAAGTGATCAGGCCGGGCGTTGTGGAGGGCACCTGTAGTCCCAGCTACTCGGGAGGCTGAGGCAAGAAGATCACCTAAGTCCAGGAGTTGAAGGTTGCTGTGAGCTGTGTGATGCCACGGCACTCTACCAACAGCGATAAGGTGAGACTCTGCCTCTACAAAAAAAAAAAAGTGAAGTGATAAATCTTTATTACTTACACAATGGATATTCAGAAGCAGCAGTGGCTAGATCAGCCTTGATAAGTTCAAGTGTATGCTGTTGCACCCTTACACAGCCTCCATCTCCATCACCGTGAGAATTCTTTCATTTGCCTCTTATGCCAGTTAATAACTAAATAATTGAAAAACATGAATACCAGGTTAATATAAACTGTCTGAGTCATTTTTTCTTTTCTCGGAAGGTTAATGTCTATTCTCGGTGATGGTTTCTTATAATGTATTAAAGCATGATACCAAATTTTCCCTATTTTGTGAGGATTCTCTTATGTCTATTTGTATACCTCTACCAGACTTTCTCGATTCAGATCCTCCAGATTTTCCTTTAAAATATAACACGACAGTTAAGCCATTCACCTCTGCCAAGGATTCTGTTTAAGTTATCACCTTATTCCTCATCCCCTTGCACACAATGTATGTGACCATATGTACTGCTCATAGACCTGCCCCTTGAGAAGAGCCTTTATCTCCACTGTCTTCCAGGGCCACTTGCGAATGTCTCCGTCTGTGGCTCCAGTTGTGCATAGGCTAAATTAAAGATGTACTAATTTTATCCTTATATATCATTGCTATACATAACAGGCATAATGACTGGATGATTCTTCATAACCCACCCTTTGGGAACTTCCAGATGCATGCTCACATGGTAACCCATAATCAAATGTTCCAAGGTTACCAAAGTCCATAGCACACCAAAATGAATATGACTTGTAATATTCAGCTGCCCATGGCATAGGCTTTCTCAAGAATTTAAGGAATTTGCATTGTGATTTACCCACAGGAGATTGTTATAAGCTTTGTGCCACATCCTTTGCCTCTACTGACACTCCAGTTCAATGAGTGCACTATTCTAGATCACCTGGTCTAACCAACCAATAGCATGGTGACCAGTTCTGCTGCAAGCCATTTTCTTGCTTTAGGCATCACTCTAAGCTCATAGCTTTGCATTTTCAGCAGGTTTATGGGCCAGAACGATATTCTTAGATATGAAAAATGTTGCTTCCAGAGTCCAAAATACTATATTAGACATTACACTGCTTATTCTGTTGTAGGTGATTCAAAATGCAGCACCTACATTTCACGTTGGAGGGAATATCCTAACTGAATGTTACAAATTTCACTAAAATGACTGGCAACTTCTTTTTTATGTTCAAGCATTTGATTAAGGAAAAGTCATGTCAGTAAGTCTGCAAAGCAAATCTATTCTGGAGGAAACAACATGGACAGAAGAAGGAGTGGATGTTCTACTATGCGGTCCAAGAGTGGTCCAGCAAAGGCACTGGGGTATGTTCCAGGTAAAGTTATCTACCAGAAAGACCAGCTAAAGTTATCTACCATAAAATCCCTTTGTTTCTTGGGAATGAGTTTGCCTTCTTATCCCTACTACATGCATTCATAGACTGGGAAGCGTGGTGTCAATTTTTCAGTGGGTTTCAGAATATAGCAACTGGGGTCTTGATCAATTATACTCTCTATAGTTGGGAGTCTGCTAGGTACATTCTCAAGGACACCATCACTTTTCCAATATTACTAATGAAATTGTTCAATAGCAAAATGCACATAAGATTAACTATAACAACATAGAAATAAAACGAAATCATAACTCCACCAATTGCAATGACATGGCCAGAAATCCGATAGATAATTTATGAGTCTAAGACTGTTTACTTAGCTAATACTAAGACTGTTTCCTTAGTTCACTATATAAATAATAACACCATACTACATGAGGAATAAATAAATAATGTACAGTTCAGAGTAAAAAAACAAGATAAATATGGCACAATATTAGCTTTAACAGAATAGAATATAGAACCTAGAGATGAATCCAGACACGTATTGCCATCTGATCTTCGATAAAACAAACAAAATCATACACTGAGGAAAAGATTCTCTATTTAATAAATGGTGCTGGGAGGACTGGTTAGCTCCATGTAGAAGACTGAAACTGAACCTGCACCTCTCACTACTTACACAAGTTGACTCTCAGTGGATAAAAGACTTAAATTGAAGTCATGTAAAATTCTAGAAGAAAGTGTGGAAAAATCTCTTAACAACATTGGCCTGGGAAAAGATTTTATGAAGAAGACCTCCTTGGCAATTGCAGCAACACCAAAAATAAATGAATGAGACATGATCAAGCTAAAGCTTCTACACAGCTAAGGGTCCAACAACTAAAGCAAACAGACAACCTTCGGAATGGGAGAAGATATTTGCATACTGTGAATATGACAAAAGGCCGATAGCTATAGTCTACACAATCCCATTTGTAAGTGGGCAAGAGATATGAACTATTTTTATTTTCCATCAAAACAAATAAAAAATTTTCCTGTTGCAAGCTTATATAAACACATGAATTTTGATCTGTAAATATTTGACATTTAATGGATTGTTTTGACCTTTGTTGGCTGGGTAGACAATTTAAGACATTTTTTTCAAAATATGCATGCTGGATCCTATCTTAAAGAAGAAAATCTAATAAATGGGATGCTTAAATCTTTCATTGAAGGAATAATAAATATGAGGAGTGAGTTTTGATATTCTTAAATCCTACTATTGTATTATGCAGATTTTTGGACACAGTCAGCTGTATAACTTTTGCCAAGACCAAAACCAATTATTATATATTTATTATATATGTATATATATATATATATACACACACACACACATATGTGTGTACATATGTACATATGTATATATATATGATATATGAAAGATAAAAAGTCACAGGGAATAATGTGAGAGTCAAATTTACATTAAGACTCAAATGTACATAAAAAGATATATTGCCATCAATATTTTAAATAGTTTTAGTGAAGATATTTAGTTCCTTGCTTTCTTGGGAAAAGTCAGAAGTGGTTAAACTTGATGAGAATTCGGAAAGCCTGACTTTCCACGGAATATGAACTTGCCCAATCACTCTTACAAAAAAAGAAAAACTGAAAGTAAATAAGATTTTTGTACTTGAAGGTTCACTCCAATGAGAACAATCACAAACATCACAAAAATGAAGGATGTCTCTCTACAGGATAGAACTGGTGAACTTTGCCAAACCTGAATAGCCAAGGTTCTATTGAAATTGAGTCTTCTGAGTTATTAAGATCAATTAATGCTAATTAGATGTTCAGCCTTTTACAACAAACAAAAACAGCATTCACGAGCTCAAAATACATGTGAATATTTATTTCACATGTTTTCTAGGAATTATTTTTTTCCAAGAGAATCTAGAAAGTGGATCCCATTTGTGAACAACCATTGCTGGCTCACTGATTATCAGACAAAGTACTAAGAGATATAAATTGAGGATGGTCTCAGCATTCGCTTCTAAGAATTGATTCACAATCAGTAATGAAAATTTAATGGACACAAATAATTTATCCAAAACAATAATACATTTTCTTTTAATTCCCTAAATTTATTTGCAAGACAACTCTTCAGTTTAACCATTTAATTTCAGGAAATACTCTTTCAGGCTAATAATTATTCACTTTCTAATTTATTAGTTCTTCAGTTGAGTGAATAGACACAATGCAAGTATTTATTTTTCTTGATTTCCTTCATATGGTCAGTTGCATTTAGAAAACGAATCTTACCAAAACAAAAAAACACTGCGCTGACTAGCTGTGAGCAAGGACAGTAATCCCATGATGCATTTGCCAAGCACACTAATTATCCTAATGAAAATCCCATTTTCCGATAGTCACATCCCCCAAGGACCATGTACAATCAATCCACACAGCTGCAGAGTCCTCTCCAGGCTCATTTTGCTCTTTCCTGTCTTGGTAAAAACTACATAATATTACTTTATCAGCGTAAAATGATCATCATGGCCAAACATGAGCTGAACATGCAGACAAGGCTACACTGCTGAAGGGAAAATGAGGAGTCCCCTACGTGAGCGTGAATCCCGCCATTCATTTCTCCAATGCCTGACAGAGCCATAATTTAAACCACAAAACTGCTCCCTTCCACACACACACAAAAAAAAATAGTGTAAGTTTTGAAGAAATAAGCATACTGAAATGATTTATTTACCTACAATGGGCTTTCTGCTTTATACAAATATTTTGAAAATATAACTAAGCAATTTCTTTACAGGGTCCCTGGAAAATGATTTTTTCCTTCCCTCTAGCATTCTCAAGTAGCAAACCAAATATAGCTTTCACAAGTCTATTGAACTTTAAAGTATAATTTTCAATGGAAAATGTTTACCTTTTTATAGATTCAGGACAATAAAAAGTAAATTTGGGGAAAGGGATTTTAATGCTTATTTATTGCAAGTTCAATAATTTTGCAAATTTTTTTCCCTCAAAATTGAAATACTAATGATTAGACTGTTGAAAACTGCGAAGAGTAGAAGTTTGTGGTCTGTTTAAATGCATCAAGTTGGTTTGCTACAATTTCAAGGATGCAGGCAAAAGACTAAAGTCTCCTGGTTCAGAGACAAAAGACTTTCTTTTCCATTGCACTTCAAACAGCACGAGTTGCATGGTTGCCACAGTTCCTCCTGCCAATTTCTATGGACTGGTGTAGGGCTTCCCAGGTGGATGCGACACACACAGCCGATTTTTGTCACGACTGAAAAGACAAAAAAATTTTAAAAACTCCTTTTTTTTAGAGGGGGGTACTCAAAAACTTAGTCTTTGTACCATAAGGAGAGGTTATCTTTATTATTTTAGACAACAATCAAATTGGCTTTCTTTCCCACATGGAGAAATGATTCCTATCCTTCAAGGCAATTTGCTATGCAAATATTCTTAAAAATGTTGTTCAAAAAAAATGTAGCAGAGCTATGTCTCTTCCCAGAAGATGTATAGAAATAGAAGACTAATGAAAAATTGTTACCCAGCAGATTCCTTGGTTCTATAAATTTTCCAAGCCATAATCAGACAATTTTCAGAATTCATCACTCACTCCTTCACCAGATATAATTTACTTGGTTGTATATAAATAAATTATTTCTGCTGAAAGAGTGAGTGATAAATTCACTGGATGTATGCACATACATATAGAGAGAAAGAAAGAGAGAGAGATTTCCTTTTGATTTTGTTTATTTTGAGTGGGATGGCATAACAGCAAATGGAAATAAGAGCCTAGCTGGAATTTAAATTGAAGTCCTCCAAAAGTATATACCATGATGGAAGTTGTTGGGGGAAATGCCCTTTTCAGATAAAAGGGAAAGGACAAAGTTAGGCAAAGAGCTTTCAGAAAACAATCTTGGTCTACCAATACTGAATGGGCAGAGGTCAGGAGTAGCAGGAAGAAACACTGATTGCTGTGAAATTTTGCAAAGCACTCAAGCAATCAGCTCAGAAGCCCTGCAGCAAAATTTATCTTATTAAGGAGGCCTACTACGCAAACATGCTGAACTCAGTCATTGACCGGGGGTTAGGTGGGACTTTACTTATATGCTGTGTTAGAATCCGAACAGGTACGTGTAGTAAGTAGTCTGTCAGTAAAACATACTCCTAAAAACAGGTCTCTGTTGCAAGATCTGATCAATCCACTATAGCTGCTATAGCAGGGATGGTGACACTTAAATCAGCCACTATTACGTTTATCTGGAAATGTCCTCTGTTTTGTAAACATTTCAAAGGTGTCTTTGCTGCAAAGATACTTGAATATAAGTGCTTTTATGTTTTGTGATTGGAGAACACCATACATATTCAGTTTCTTATAATACACACGTATAACACTAACGTTGACTGGAAGAAACAAAATAAAGACCTGAGAGATTCTATACTCATAGAGTAGGATGTGAGTGAGCAAAGATTTTCCTTAAAGGGATGGATGTTAAATATGTTTTGCTTTCATGCCACAGAATCCCGATTGCACATACTCAACTTTGCCCTTGTAGTGTGCCATCAATTATTTTCTATACATGGCCACTGGGTGTGGTCATGTGCCAATAAAACTTTTTATAAAAAACAGTGGTAGGCTGAATTTGTCTTTGGCCCATAGCTTTCCTGCCCTTGATATGCAGTAATTTATCATGTGCTCTGCAAGCATTCTTCATCTCTGTACAAGATCACAGGTAGGAATTGACAAGCAGCCAACAGTTTGCATCTAGAAGTCCAGTAACCAAACAATGGAAGTACATGTTTTGTACTTGACAAGAGATAAGGTTCACCATTGCAGTGAGGTGAGCAACTTCAGAACCTCACAGACATACCTACTTATGTGTCTGATGTAAGGAGTTCTTGTGTGTTTAGAATAACAAGACGAGGCTCAGATAAAGGCCATTCATCAGTTTGTGCCTCAGTGGAACAGACAAGCTATGGTGAGCTGGCTTGGGGGTGGAAGAATAAAGAGGCAATACAATCCTTATCTCACTATTTTCTATTTTTATTGTTTCATGTGTTGAAATGGAGCCTATTTAAAGAAAAAATAAATTCATACATATTGAAAGGTAGAAAAATTTGAGATAAAAAGAGATTAAAAATGAGAATTAAAATAAATGCTTTTAAGTTATAAATCTTAATCTTTCTATTTTGTTCTCAGGCCAAAAGAAAAAAAAAGAATTATTGGTTATCTTAGTGAATATGAAATTCTCTTATTTAGTCTGGATTTTCCTAAAATCAGCATCAAAGATAAAAACTTGAATGTAGGTAATTTATTTGGGAAGTGCTCTCGAGAAGTAGGAATAAAATGAAAAAAAAAAAAAAGGTAGTATCTCTTACATCTTTGCCATTATTTCTGCAAAGTTTTCAGATTCTAATTGTATTGTACATGAAGTTTTTAATAGCCTTTCTTGGACATCTATTTTGGTCTTTTAATTGTCTGAAAACCATCTCATTTTCTGGTAGTTAACATAATTGACTTGTACCCTGTTTCTTTTCTTGTTTTAACTAATACAGAATAGTAACATAACAATAATTCTCTCTCTCTCTTTTTTAACTATTTCAGCTTTTTTCACCAGAAGTTTTCCTTACTTAAAGTATCAAGGGGGTACAGTAGCAGCACCTAAAACCAATAGCTAAAAAACATTTTAAAAGATAGGGCGCATTGACCCTTTCACCCTGTGTATGCCTTAATTGATTCTTTCACATTCTATGTGGACTCTGATTGTAAAATCCCACCTGGGCCTACATTAAATGCAAAAGACACAGGAGATGGGTTGGAGCTTATGGACTCTAATGATGCAATGGTGTTTATTCAGTGCATTTTTTTGCTGTAGATTCAAGTGAGAAACACATTTTAAATTAAGAGCAAATTCTGATTAACTGGTAGTGGCTTCCCAGTGATTTGTTTTGAAAAGACTTTTACTTGTAGACTAAATAAAAATTCTCATTGAGTCTTTATTGATACATGCAAAGCATAAAGTCAGGTCATGGCTACCCCTGAGATGATATTTACATGCCTTGTTCAGGAGAAATTAAAATAAGGGGTTTTAGGGAACACATCTTTACCACTAATGAGGTGTGTAAACTTGGCTTATTTACTCCATTGTGTCTATTCATGAGGCTAATACTAATAATTACATAAGAATTTTTGTGGGCTTTCTTTTGGGTGGATGAAGTTGATGAATAAATGAAGCAAATTTATTAAGTTGTGTATAAAAAATACAATAAAAATAAAAATGAATAGAGGTCTGAATTAAATTAAAAAGTTCCTGCACAGCAAGATAAAAATAACCAATGGAGTAAACAAACAACCTACAGAATGGAAAAAATATTCATAAACTATGTATCTGACAAAAGATTAATATTCAGTATCTGTAAGGATCTCAAACAAATCAACAAGAAAAAAAAATCCAATTTAAAAGTGATCAAAGGCAAACATAGACATTTTTTTCAAAAAAAGATAAATAAAGGACTGACAAATGTGAAAAAATGCTCAACTTCACTAATCACTGGGGAAATGCAAATTGAAGTCATGGTGAGATACTACCTTACTCTATTAGAATGACAATTTTTGAAAAGTTAAAAAAAAATGATGTTGATGAGGATGCGGTGAGATGGGAAGGTTTATAGAGTGTTGGTGGGAATGTAAATTACTACAACTTCTATGGAAAATGGTGTGGAAATTTCTCAAAGTATTCATAGGAGAATTATAAAGAAGGTAGACAAATGGCCAATAAATATAAGAAAATATGCTCATCACTAATCATCAAGAAAATGTAAAGTAATGAAATATCACCTTACCCTTGTTAGAATGGTTTTATTAAAAGTCTAAAACAATAAATATAGGAATAGATGTGGAGAGAATATAATGCTTATATACCGTTGGTGGGACTGCAAATTAGAACAATCTCTATGAAAAGCAGTATGGAGATTCCTCAAAGAACTGAAAATAGACCTACTATTAGATTCAGCAATCCCATTACTGGGCATCTACTAGGAAAAAAAGTCATTTTATCAAAAAAGACACCTGCACTTAAACGCTTATTGCAGCAGCACAGTTTGCAATAGCAAAGGTGTGGAATCAACTCAAACGTCCATCAATTCCTGAGTAAAGTAACAAAATGTGGTATGTATACACCATGGAGTACTACTTAGCCATAAAATGATGAATTAATGCCTCTGTAACAATTTGGATAGATCTAGAGACCATTATCCCAAGTAAAGTATCTCAAGAATGGAAAAACAAACACCACGTGCACCCAATATTAAACTGAAACTAACAGATGAGGACACTCGTGCTCAGAGAGAAGCAAAATCATCAGAAATCCAGGAGGGGGGAGTGGAGGAGGAAAGGGCAAAAACCTACTTACCAAGTGTAATGAACACTGTTGGATACCCCTGCAACTGTGACTCAAGCATTATAAATGTGACACTTTTGTACCCCTGAATATTTGATTGAAATGAAACATTCTTTAAATAAATAAATAAATACAGGTGGACCTATCCTTCAATTCAGTAATCCCACTACTGGGGATACTTAAAGCCAAAGAAGCCATGAAATCAAGATCTGCACTGGAGTGACTGTCACAGCACTATTCACAGTTGCATAGACAGGGGAATAACCTAATGCCCCTCAACTGATGAGGGGATAAAGAAACATGGTGTATAGACACCGTGGAATATAACTCAGCCATTAGAAAGAATGAATTCATGTCTTTGTAGAGTTGTAGGGCTAAGTGAAGTACCTCGGGAGTGGAAAAACAAATACTGCATGTTCTTTCTTATGAGTGAGAGTCAAGTGACGGACACAAGGGCATACAGCGTGGGATAAAGGACAGCAGAGACTCAGAAGGAAGGATTTGGGGAGCGGAATGAGGGACGAACGATTACCTAATGAGGCATTTGGGGAGCGGAATGAGGGTACAATATACATTGTTTGGGTGATGGGTACACTGAAACCCCTGACTTCACCAGTATAAAATTTATGTATGTAAAAAAATCCCATTGTACTTCCTAATTCTATTGAAATAAATAAATAAAAAGAATATGTTACTTAGCACAATAACTAACAAAAATTAATGAATCAAGAAATGCTAATTTTTTGCAATTAATATTAACTGTGACCATATAAACAATCAGCATCATTTTTACCTGTGTCAGGAAAGGTGCTAAGAGCTTTATATTGTTGCTTCTATTTTTCTACCAATTACCATATGAAGTAGTTATTTTTGCCACAATTATATAAACGAAGGCAACTAACCACTGAGAGGATATTTCTATAAGGTCAGACAGTTAGATTTGGGAGCAGACATTTACCCAGATTAGTGATTTACTGACTATGCAGTAATCACTGTTACCAGGAGCCGATCATATTCTGTTTTTGTGATAATGCCATGTTTTAGTGCTAGAAATAAAATTGATATAGTTTTTGTTTCAACAATATTTTGCAAAACTCTAGCTGTGATTATCAAAACTTGAGAAGGTCAACAAAAGGAAGGTACGTATTAGCTTAGGAATAAACTTCCTTAGAAATAATATTGCATAATATTCCTTTTAGAAATTAAAAATGTCATATTAACCATATATATATAGAGATATAGATATAGATAGATATAGATATAGATATAGATATATAAAGTATGTTCACATTAACATCTATATTTAGAATTCTTAGCACTGTTAGTATTTGGCAAAATTTGCCTCCCTAAAATTAAATAAATAAATATACCTGACATGTATGAACGGGTCTTCAGAATAAGTAAATTAATAATATAAGAGCTTCTTTTCAAATCTGAAGTTTCATGAAGACACAAAATAAAATATACCCACAAAATTTGTCATATATTGTTGAAAATGAAATCCCCAAAGTTACATCCTATCACAGGGTGGACTAGCTCAACAAAAAGCTTAGGAACCATGTAAAGAGTTTTCTTTCCTGTAATATTGCCTGCCTTGGCCAAGTGAGTTGCTTTGGCCAGCTCTATGCAGGCAGAAGAGATAGCATATGTTCTCCTGTGACTAAAGAGAAGAAGCCAGATGGGCCAGGACAGTGTGTGTGATAGAGACAAAGACCAGAGGATGAGGTCAAAAAATCAAAATTATTTTTTTTAACTTTTAATTATTATGTGTTAGACAGTTGTATGTCTTTATAGTTTCTTACACAACCCTTTAATATTTAAAATCATTAGTAGTCATGATTCTCTTAACTATAATGTTTCTCTACAATTAAAATTTCTTGTGAGGTCATTCTACAGATTTATTTCAGAACGTCTGAACTGAAAGAATATATAATCAGGGATTACCAATTCCCCTAAATCTGAAAACCTATCATAAGCTCCTGGTAAAGCTCTACCCCAATGATGGGTAGGAAAGAAACAAAAACTATTTTTTCTTTTTACTCAGGGCAGAATTAACTTTTTAAAAAATAATACTTTCCGGGTTGTCTGCATTGTTATGGAGTCATTTTTTTTTAAATGAAAATCTCCATTCCATTCAATGTCTTCAAGGGTATTCAGAGTGCTTCTATTCCTCTGAGTGACTTTTACTTTAATTTTATACTTCCAATGAATATTATATATTTATTGCAGCTCAGTTCAGATGTACTGACACTTTTTGTTACTATATTGCTCTGCTAAAAAGCCTGGACTCCTTCCAAAACAACTACTAATACTCATTTTCTAAGACAAGCTTTGCTTAAAATTCGGGTGCATGTACAGGAGTTAGATTATCCCAAATAACTTTTGTGTTTGAAGGATAACTGGATAATAGCTACCTTTGTTCTTAAAAGCCCCATGGTCGTCCCAACTATAGGGTGCATCTGAGTGGGAATTTCTTCTCATCGTTCTCTCAATCTGTTTCATTTGGGTTGTGTCCAGAAGTGGGAAATTCCTTCCAAGTTCCCGATTTACTCTGGTCTCTCTTTTTCCTGTGCCAAACATAATTTTGGATGTTTTCTTCACATATCCTGGTCATTATTAAAGAGCTTTACAAAAATTACCTATCCGCTCGTGACCATAAAGACTTTATCTATTAGTAACAAAAACTAGCAGAAACTTTGAAATAAATGACCTTTGAACAAATACCAAATTCATAGAATGTGGCTTCTTTCCCATGATTCTCTCAAAGCATAAGGAAGCATTTTATAGATTTATTTCACCTGGTACAAAGCTATATTTTTATTTCCTGTGGAAAGGGAAGGGACCCACAGGACAGTTTTGTTTATTTATTAATACTGAAATTTGCTTTTCTTTTCCTTGAATTTCAGGTTTATAAGGTACCTTAGAGAGTTGACCTAAAATAAAGCCTTTCCCTTTCTCCCTAAACAGCATTGCCAGGACTTGCAATGGATGATAAATTTCAGAGCTCTGGGTGGTGGTTGTCTGATATTCTGACTTCCAAAATGTATAGATATTTGCCATTTTATTGGGTGTTTGAATTATATTTTTAGATTTTAGTTATATGAATAAAGGACCTCTATGTTTCAAAGCCAATAACAAAAATAATCACAATGCAACATTATTTCTAACATTATAGAATATGATCTAAATCAGTAGAAAAGCAGTAGGTATATAGGTAGCATAGGTAAAAAAACAATTGCAAAAGAGAAAAAGCCAGTTTAAAGTGTAAAATAACAATGAATATTTGCAAAGATATGTATACACAGCATTCAAAAATGATGTGAGTCGATTGGCAAAGATGTATTGCAGTCGAATTAGTCACAGATGCAAACAATTTGCAGGATAATTAGAAATATTCTTTGGCATATTGACTGACCATTAAAAAATAAATTCATTTTAATAAATCTATAATTATGAAACTGTGCTGTGATGGATTTGTTTATGAGGCTCCCTCTCTCTCATCTCCACACCCATCCACGCATGTCCTTCACAGATAGAAAAGCACCCAGGTGTTTCTACATGTAGTGATTTCCTGCTGATGATGCTGTTATTGCTGTTGCTGTTGTCGATATCCTCATCATTAAGATAAACATCAGGAATAATCTGAATTAATAATCTTATTGACCAACATTTTTTAAAGCAAGTGAAACTGCCTGAATATGTTAATAAGCCAGTTAAACTAGTACCCACCGAGCACTTTTGCATGAAATATGTGTAAGTGATACAGAAATTTTGCTAAATTTTGCAAAAGTGCAGAGGTTTTTGAAATCTTAATAATGTTGTTTATTGACTGGAATTTCTAAGAGCTTGATAATTAATCAAGTCATAATGATACTTTTTTTCTGCTATCAGATCTAAAATTAAGCTTAGAATGCTCACGAGAAGACAGCGTATTCCTTCCATCCTTTTACTACTACTATAATTTTTGATATTCATAAAAATTATTTGTCCTGTCAACTGTGTGATAAAGTTAATACAGTACTCCCCTCTTATCCAAGGTTTTGCTTTCTGCAACTTTAGCTAGCCGTGGTAAACCAGGGACTGAAAATATTGAATGAATGAAATGGAAAATTTCAGAAATAAATAATTCATAAATTTTAAGTCTAGTACTATTCTGAGTAGCATGATGAAATCTTGCCCCCTCCCCGTCCATTCTGAACAGAACTTGAATCATTTCTTTTCTTGATTCAATGCTACATATGATATCTGTAGTAACTTAGTACCCCTCTCGGTTGTCAGCTCAACTGTCATGATGCTGCAGGGCTTGTGTTCCAGGAACCTTATTTCAATGAAAGCCCTACAGAGCAAAAGTGGTGATGCTTGCATATTGATATAATTATTCTATTTTACTAGTGGTTACTGTTTTTGCTATCTTACCTTGTTCAATTTATAAACAAAACCTTTAATTTTGTGAAGGCAAAAAGCGGAAACCTAATAAACACATGTATATGTGAAAAGAAAATTAAAAATATATAAAAAAATAAAGAAAACCTTATCATACATAGGCATGTATAGCAAAAAACATTGTATGGATAGGATTTGGTACTAGCTGCAGTTTCAAGCACTTACTGGGGGTCTTGGAACACAGATCCTGTAAGAGGAGACTGTATGTTCTGCAAAATACTTGATTTTAGCTAACTTTTAATTCCTCACAAAATAGGAATTTGTTGAATTGCTGTATTAAGAAATGTTTGCAACTTCATTTATCCAAAAATGAATCGTAGAAAACTTAATGTTAGAATACTTTTTAGCTTAAAAAAGTATCTCCACATTCAGATATGAAGGAAACAGTTAAAATAATTTAAATTTTTGTTTAGCTAGAAATCTGTGATTATTTTATCTGAATCTACAGAATGCGCACTTCCTGTATGTCAAATAAAAACCATTGCATACGATAGCATTCTTGGTACTCAGAAACATGTGTGCACACGTAAGTACTCAATTGACATGCTGAACGACAGTGAACTTCAGGGTGGCACTGGAAATTACTAACTGAATGTTGATACAAAAATTTATTCTTTTAGTAAAGAGCTTATTTTAGAAGCAAATAATTCACATTTTTTATAAATTTACTTAAGAATGTTTTAAAAGATATACTTTGCATGTTTGGATTTTTTATTATAGGCAATAATTTCTAATTAAAAAATCCATCAACAATGATCATTTTTGAAATTGCATGAAAAATAAATTTATTTTAATGGCAAATTTTTTATGTTTAGATGAGATATTGATGGCCAGACAGTGAAAACAAATATAATAAAATGGGCGATGACTCAGAAATAGGCACTAGTCTCTGTGTGTCCTTTCTTCATGAGTGAATAATTTTAAATCTAGTAATTATTTTAAGACATTAGAAAAATTATTGGTGCCACCTACATGCTATCCAGGTCTAGTAACCAGAAATTTTGAGCACTGATTCAGTGTTTTATTAGATGAAAAGATTACAAAAAGAATTGAAAAGACACTTTTACTCAAAGAAATTGCAATTAATTATAACATAACAAACGTAAGACTCTTTGAACTGTCCAAGAAAGTGTTTTTGAAAAATGCATTAATAAAACATCTACATTTCTTTTGGGAAAAAAAAAAAAACTTTTTGGCTATAGGGACTTTTTTAATCCACTAAAACTATTCCATTACAGTGATCTTAATTGTAACTCTATATGTTGGGAATGAAAGTTCTTAATTATAAGCATTTGCCAGTTAAATGCAAAATTTGAGAACTTTATAGCTGGAAGAAATCTTAGCAATCTTTTAAAAAACATGTGCATTCACATCAGTATTACTAAACAGAAAGCCTCAAGTAGGGCAAATCTATTCAAGAGCTTTCCTTCCCGCCCCCTCTCTTCATAACAATCCAACTGTGTTAAATCATGCAAAGAGAAAACGAACCAATAATTCACTCCAAGGCTGGAAATCAATGTCGCAGAATACCTGAGAGATACAGGCCGCTCATCAGCAAGCCCAACCAGGCGCTAAGAAATTAATGCTGAATAACCAAGAGTATAGGAGCCTGCTGTGGTTGTTTGGTTCAATGCTTCATGGGGTTTGGCTCACACAGAATGCACAGAGTTCAGAAATGTGAGGGGGACGATGCTTTTTTACTTAGCCTTCCTTGTGTCTCTGAAGCAGTAATTGGTTGTTGAAATGAGTTACTCACAATACACTTAGAATTTAATATCCCAAAGTGTAGGCTAGAGAGGACCGGCTGTTATTTTTGCTTTAAAATTGGTGGCTTAGTTTGTGTTGCTGGCATTTAAAGCATTCGTTTGGAAAAACAGAACATTCTGGAACTTGAACAAAGAATTATAATTCCCCTAGAACATTTTTGGGGTGGGGGAAAGAGGGATCTAATACTTGAAACTTGAAAAGGGCTAAAGCAGACAGTGTATCTGAGAAAGCTCAGAAGGCTTCTTTAATTCCCTCTCCAAAACATCCCTTTTGTTTTGATTGAACTAAAAGTCCCAGATGGGAAGAAGCAAAGCGCCGGCTCAAAAGAAACCACAGCTCTATTTATTTTTCAATCACTACACAGATGTGTTTGATTTCTTCTGCGTATGAGCATCCCTCCACAGAATGGAGAAATATTTTTAATAAGATATTTCACAATGTAAAATATCTAAAAAGAAATTCGAAGCCACTAGTATTTGCAAACTGTATCTGCTTACCTATTCCAGCACGCTTAACTAAAACTCAATCACTGAGTGTTATGCATCTTTTTTTTTCCTTATTTTTTATTATATCATGGTTGTGTACATAAATGTAATCATGGGTTACAATGTGTTGGTTTTATATACTATCTGAAATATTTTCATCTTCATTGTAGAGACCACAAATGAATACAATCTGCAGTTATTTTTTTCTCAGATACCAAAATAATAACAATAACACATAAATGTTGACTTAATTAAGTCATAGCATTAATTGCTTTCTCAATGATGTTTATTTCATCTACTCTTATTTAGTTTTAAAAATGACAATCTAGGTGGTAGTGAATGTTTAGTTGTAATAAATGTTTTGTTATACAGTACAGAAAAATATTAACAGGGTATTTACTTTTTATTGACTTAGGGCATTAGAAATGTGGATTTGGATCAATATGTAGTCAACACAATTGTACATAATATTTAAATTGTATTCAAATATTTACTGAACACCTTTCAAACACACTGTAATCCTTGATGATGCAAAATCATCCAAATATTCTGCCTTAAAATCTTTGCATTTGTGATCGCTGCTTAGAATTCTCTCCTCCAGATGTGTGCATGGCTTTAATGCTTCTATTTTTACCATTCCTTATAACTGCAAAAGTTGTGCACAATTGAGGAGGCATTATTCGCAAAGACTACAACGTGCATGACACTCTGAGCAGTAGTGTGATGCTTCAGTTCTTATGCTTTAGGGGTCACCCTGTAAAAAAGGTCTTCCTTCACCACCCTATCTAAAACTGAAAGTCCTCTCTCTGACCTTCCCTTACCCTTTCTCTCCTAGAGCACACTTCCATAGCTTAATGTTCTTACTCGCCCCGCTTAAACAAACTTTATGAATGTATAGCTTATTGTATATTTTTCCACAGATGTATTTCTAAAATCTAGAACTGTGGTAAGCAGTCCAAAATTTTTTTTGGAGTAAGCAAACAACTAGTGCCATACATCTACAGAGGCGATAGAGAAGGAGGACCAGACATAGTAAGAGAGAGAAAGGGAAAAAAAATAACTTAAAATATCTTCTGGTGCAAATGGGGAAAGAGAGACGGAAAAAAGTTACACCAGGACTACAAAAATAACAATTGAATGAGTTATCTAGTGTTGTAGAAACTACTATTGGGGGTGGCACCTGTGGCTCATAGGGTAGGGCGCAGGCCCCATATACCAAAGGTGGCGGGTTCGAACCTTGCCCCAGCCAAACTGCAACAAAAAAATAGTGGGGTGTTGTGGCAGGCACCTGTAGTCCCAGCTATTAGAGAGGCTGAGGCAAGAGGATCGCCTAAACCCAGGAGTTGGAGGTTGCTGTGAGCTGTGAGATCATGTTCTCTACAGAGGGTGATAAAGTGAGAATTTGTCTGTAAAAATAAAAAGAAAGAAAGAAAGGGCAGGGTCGGTGGCTCAAAGGAGTAGGGCCTTGGCCCCATATACCGGAGGTGGTGGCTTCAAACCCAGCTCTGGCCAAAAACTGCAAAAAAAAAGAAAAAAAAAAGAAGAAACTATTGGTGTAGAAGAAAATAACAATACCATAAAGGTGAAATTAGGGACTATAAATAGAGATAAGTTACAGGATAAAATTAACATAATAATTCAAGATATACTTGTCCTTCTAAGAAGTCATGCAAAATTTTCTTTTCCTAAAATTTTTGTAAAATAGAAGGTTATAATTAAAGAGGAGGCTTAGGGGTGGCCAGTTCCTTCTTTGGTCAACCCCAGCATGTGCTTAAAATCCACCTGCCCACCAGCATCTCGTCATGGGAAATTTTAAAGCCATGGCAGTATATGAGGCTTAAAAGGGTAAAACAAGTTTAAGGAAGCACTGAAATACTTATTTCACTGATAAAAATAGTGCTGTGGTAAATCGTTTGCCAATTACATTAATTAAGTATATAATTAAGTTAAAATAGGTCAACCTTTCATTGAGTTTTCTGGTTTCTTTACTCACAGGGCACAAAGTATAATTTTTATGTCATTATTTTAATTGTTTCCACATGAAGTAATTGATTTATAAGTATGAAAATTGCCAAATATATGTGCATTAAACTTCAAATAAAAAAATCATTCAAATGAAGTAATTATGGAGATTTTGTGGCTCAGGGAATAATAGGATAAAATGATAATAAAAAGTTTGATCTTGAATATGATACCAAAGGGCTAAATAAGACTAAGAGGCATCAGAATCCCTTACTAAAATATTTATAATCTCATTAAAGCAGCAGATTAATTCTTTTAAATCAATAAAGATAAAATAGACTCGAAATATAATGTAATACTTTCATGAAAATATCATTAGCTTCTAAAATGATTATTTTAGTCTTTTATTTAATTTTTGTTTTTTTCATATTTTATTTCAATATGCCATTCAGGTCATTATTATAGTTTTTAACTGACTGGGAGACAGTAAACTGTTTTTATAAAACAAAGGGTCAAAATGCAATCTTGTAAAAACCTATGTTTATACCAAATGATCAGCAATATTTTTAATAGTTTTCTGAAACAACTGCCTCCCCAATGAAAAGGTAACCTGACCATAATCATTTTACTTTTGCATTTTACTGGCTACCATGGGCATTAGCGAGGGCATATAATCATGTCTAGTATAAAGAGTCCGTAATAATTCTCTAAGAGGCTATAAAATATAGAGAAAAGTATTGATATCAGTGTTTATATGGGACTTTACATTCATGAAAAAGATGCTAGATGTATGGCTTTTCCTATTTTCTTATACTTTCCCTCAATACTTCTGTTTTAGAATTAATAATATGTTCTCTTTTTTATCTAAATAAATGTGTGACTCCCAGCAGCAGCATGGAATTTTTTTCTAGGATATGGTATAATTGCGCAATATACCTCTAGATCAGCATTTCTTAACCTGTGGGTCGCGACCCCATTTTTCCATTTGTAACAACATGGCAATTAGGAAGGTTGAGAACCACTGCCCTAGATAAATAGTCTTCTTATACAATATGGCCAGACACTATGCGTGCTTTCTTGATTGCACAATAAACATTGCTCTAATCACATAATTTGCCATTGTGTAATTTTTGAGTTGCATTTTTGAGAAGGATTCCGTCTACAAATGTATTCAAATGGAACTGTATCACATATTAGTCCTTTAATAGTGTAAATCTGCTTAAATTGCTACAATAATTTCCGTTACCTATTATCGTTAGTTATTTATTTAATGATACATTTCAGACAACCCACAAGCATGTCCATATTAAAATAGCTTTTACAGTTTAGTTTGTACGTGATGCTCTCAGACATTATATGAAATGGGAATGTATGTACGCTGTGCTCATAGATGCCTGAGAAGGCGCCTTGAATTTTGGATTTGGGGCAAGTGCACTGGATGAAAATGAGGATTCTGAGACAAGTGTGTGTGGGACGCAATTTCAGAAATACTGAATTAGAGTCTTCTTTGTGTTGTCGCATCCATGTGTTCATAATCTCCAGGATGCTCTTAGGACATTTCTCCCATTTTAGTATCTTCACAACACTAGTGTTTAGGTTTTACTCAAAGCTTCAAAAAAAGTGTTTCCATCAGGTTCTTGGTTTTGCACTTGCTTAGGCATTTACATTTGCCTAAATATAATCTTACTGAACTAAGGCATGCTATAGGCTTTTTGCCTTTCAAAAATATTTAAATATAAACAACAAGAAGAAAAGACCAAAATAGAAACAAAAACAAAATAAATTCAACTAAAGATACAGTCAACAATAAAGAAGGATTCTAGGAAGATGCCAGAGTAGGACGCACCAAGGATCTGTCTCCCCACCCAAACAACAATTGCACTGGCAGAATATGTTTGGTGGAACTAGTTTGAAACTCTGAAGTTTATTGAAGGCACATAACTTCCAGACAAAGGCTTAGACAATCGACCTCTTAACACGATAGCAACTTTCTTATTTTTTAATTTTTTCATTAAGTTATATATACATAGATCATGAATACATTTATGCCCTTGTGGGAGTCAATGTGTTGATTATTTGTAAAAATTGGAGTGCTTGCATCCTACTAGTTAACATAGCTCTCACCTCATTTACTTAATCATAGTGTTAAGACATTTGTGTTCTGTACTTGATAGATTTGACTTGTACCCTTGCAATATGTTCCATAGGTGTGGTCCCACCAATAACCCTCCCTGTGTCGAACCACCCCCTTTCTTCCCATTTCTCTCCCCTTCCATCCTTCATCCTGGGGTATGGCTGTGATTCATCTTTCATATGAAAGTGTGAGTGATTGTAAATTGGTTTCATGGTAGTACTGAGTACATTGGAATTTTTTTTTTCCATTCCTGAGATATTTAAATACATCTGTCATACTTTAAAGATCTGGAAAAATTAGTACTTTGTTTTATATGGAAACAGAAAAAAACCTCAAATAGCCAAGACATTACTGAGAAATAAAAGCAAATCAGGAAGAATCACACTACCAGACTTCAGACTGTACTATAAATCAATAGTGATCAAAACAGCATAGTACTGGCACAAAAATGAGAGTTAGATATATGGAACAGAATTAAAAACCAAGAGATAAACCCAGACACTTATCGTCATTTGGTCTTTGATAAGCCTATCAAAAATATAAATCGGGGAAAAGATTCCCTATTTAACAAATGGTGCTGGGTGAATTGGCTGGCAACTTGTAGAAGACTGAAACCGGACCCACACCTTTCTCCTCTAACAAAAATTGACTCACACTGGTTAAAGGACTTAAACTTGCCAGCTCTTGTCTGAAATTCTGAAACCCAAAATGATCCAAAGTCTGAAATGTTGAGCACCAACATGATGATAAAGATGATATCGTTAATGCTGCAGAACAAGTGCCTGTGAATGAAATGGTAAAAATGTGTGATGGGCTTATTTAAGAACCACACTAGCATGTATTATTAGTAGAGAAAGAAATCGGTCAGTTTATAAAATCAAAGAGAGAGTATTAAGACTCTAAAAAATTGGTAATGAAGCATATTACTCTGGAGAAAACATTTGAAAAATCTAACCTGCAGAATGCCTTCTGATCTCTATATGACCCAATTTCTGCTTCCCATTTAACTGCTTCTAGCATTTCTTCCCATATGAAAAATAAAATAATATAAAATATAGTGTACAGTAACCTTTTGATCAAAACATAGTATCATTTATATAAAATGAAAGCTTACTGTTGTATATTGTTTGTTACTTAACAGCTGATACAGATATTCTAATGATGCTACTGTATAGCTCAGTACCTTGAACCACACTGTTTTTTCATTATGTTAATGGCATGCTATATTTTTTACCCTTCTGTTCTTATGTGGGAATAAGTGTAGGAAAATGATTGCTTACCGGTGGCATATAATTCAGAGTCAGAAATGAGGTAAATGCCAAAACAACCAGATTATCCATAGTGTGGCTATGCATAGTGACATATTTGCTTTGTGATGGTTTGATGTACACAAATTTCGTTTCATACACAAAATTAGAAAAAAAAAAGCATCAAGTACCTTCATGTTAAGTGTATGAGGGGTATATGAAACATGCTGAGACTTGGAACATCATTTGAATTGAGTTACATGCTGAGACTTGGAGCATCACTTGAATTGTCTCCTTTACTCAGGTAAAGTGACAATTTCTTAATCGTTACTTTACATCATCCCTGCATGTTCCTCGGTGATGGTAATAATGTTTATATTCTTTGTTTTCTTGTCTATGACATTATCACCTTCTTTGTATTGTGAGGCAGTATATATTACAATCCAAGAGTGTTAAATACAGTCATCAGATAAAATATTAAAGAATATGTGCCTATACTTTTAGTTAACAAGATGATGAAGGGGAATTGGATTACACTCTCATGTCTACAAAAAAGAACCATAACTTACTCTGGGGAAATACAGCAATATAAAAATAGTCAGTCAATAACATTGGAGACTTAAACTTCAGGTAAAACATTTGAGATGGATGTGCAGTTACAAAAGATAACTTCATAATGTGTATTGTACTTGTTAGTATCCAAAATATGATACAAAAAGTAATAATGAAATTTTGTCTATTATAATATTTAGCTAAAATATGAATGCTATATTTAAATTCACCTATTTGAAATACAAACTAAATATTAAGTTTAATATACACTTAAGAAATTCACATTGTGGGGAATATAAGTAATGAAAAGATTATGATTAACCTAGGTTGTCAGATGTCAAATTTGTCATATTAGTTAATTTTTATACATAACTAGGTCCTTTATGGTTAGTACATATATTTGAAAGCTAATTTGATTATTTTAAGAAGTCAATCTAAACATTCTCAAAAGACTCATCATTGGCACATTATACAGTAGAATTTCTGTAATTTCACAACAAGGGATTGTAACAAACTGGTTAACATATGGAGGTGGTCAACATTAGGAACTTCCATTGAGTACTTGGGGTGCATGTCTGATCTATGAAAATTAAGTCAACTTAAGGAAGTGGTCAAGTATGGAGGTTACTGTAAGTAAAGAACAGAAATAAATCATTTCTTGTTTTAATATTTTTCAGGTATAACGATCCCAAGAGTCTTTTCCTCCATTGTAGAAAAATACTTAATTGCCAGGCTCTACAGTGTTATAATATTATTCAATGAGACTTGTTAAAGAATAGTAAGGCAGATTTTATCAGGATTCTCAATATGTATGTGGATGTGAAATGCTGCCTTGCAGATGAGGAAAGAAATTGGGCTCAGTACCAAACACAACATGGAAAAGTGGAAATTTGTAGGCAAGGAGCAGGGCGAGGCTCAGTAGATGGAATACTACAAAGGGCAAACATTTGGGTCAGAGGAGATTTGCCTCAACTGACCTATGAGGATTCTGGCCAAAGACAGCGTTGGTGATCAGACATCCCTGGAGGCACAGTGAAGCATGAGGGTGCATAAGATATGAACGTAATAAGATGTCAAGGGTGTTTTGTTTTCTCTTCTCAACTAACTTATAGTCTTTGCTAAAGATTGGGTTTTAAGTAAATGTGCACATGGAGTAGCACAAGAAGTTTCAGAATTCTAACAAAAGTTTAGCCAAGGAAAAAATATTTATCAGATTGTATTAAAAATTTGGAACCCCTTGCTCTGTTCTTTTCACAAAGCCTATTTTCCCTCTTATTTCAGAGTTAAGATAATGATATTCTAATTTTCATGGTGCCACTATAAAATATTTTGGTGTAGTAGTCTGAGATGTTCATTAGCAAGAGTTACACTCATTGATGTTCTTGGTGTACAAACAAAGGATCACTGAAATTGCAAATTCATTTAGTGGTCCTATAATATGACTGGCAGCACTGGTATTTTCCTAGATTCATACTTACTTATTATCTTACCAAAAAAATATATTCCCAATCAATGTATGTATAAAAAACAATTTACAAATTACCTTAAAGATACAGCATACTTTATGGGCATAGAGGAGGTTTTCAGATGGGAATAACACAATGATCACGGTAAGGTACACTTTATTTAAAACTTTTTTGTTAGCATTGTGAAAAAGAAGTCTCCAGAGAGCTGTATAAAGGGGGAGTGAATGTAAAATATGATTTATCACAGAAATTCATAAGTTTTTATTTGAACTACACAACAACAACAAAAATAGCATTTGGAGAAATGCCCAGAATATGCTCAAATTTAAATATGTGGCGATATAACTAGGATGAGGCAGAGAACACAAAACAGGAAGTGCCAGGCAGAAGTGAAAACTTCGTAAGTTCAGAACCCACCAAAACAGATGCAAGACTTCAGGTGTAAACTTTACGTAAAATAATTTTCAAACTGAGAGGTACTTTTTTTTCCTACACAGACTAGTTGCCAAATATCTAACTTAGTTGTGATCTTGATCTTTCCTTTTGAATTACCCTGAAGTATAAATAGTAAGTACAACAAACTTACTTTTTAAAATTTGAAGACACTTCCATCCAGGTTAATACAAAGGCTGTAAAGTCTCCATTTTTTTTAATGGCTGAATCCAACCCAGCTAATTTTTGAAAACATTTTTGTAGAGACAGTTTCACTATGTTGCTTAGGCTGCTCCTGAGCATCTGGCCTCAAGTGATGCTCTTGTCTCCTAAAGGGCTGGGATTACAAGTGTGAGCCATCACCCTCAGCCTACTTTTTTCTTTCTTTCTTTTTCTTTTCTTTTTTTTTTTTTTTTTAATGTGGGTACTAGAAAATCCAAACACCATGCATGGCCTCTTTCAAGGTCTTTGTATGCGTTGTTGCCTCTGCCTGCTGTGTTCTTTCCAGGTAATTCACATGGCTCATCCCATCAGTTCTTTAGGTCATTCCTCAAATGTAATTTTCCATAAGACCTTCCTGACCACTTTCTTCTCTTTTTTAAAAGAAGAACACAGTTTAGAGCACTTCCAAAGAGAGTTGGAAGTGGGACCCTCTCATGGAGGAGGAAAGGTGAGAGAGACGCCTGACCACTCCGTTTAACCTTTTGGTTTTTGCCCCTTTCCCCCACTTGTCTTTCTTTGCCAGGAGAGGAGGCGTGAAGGGCAGGGATCTTTATGTCTATTGTTTTTTCCTAACTGAGCAACAGTCCCTGGCACACATCCTATTTATAGTAAGTATGCAACAAATACTTGTTGAATTAATGAAAAGTTAGAGATCAAATTTTTAGAAAACTTTATTCCCTTCACAAAGTGTACTTAGAACTTTTTCAAAATCCAAAGACAGTGTTTGTTTGACAAAGAGGTACTATCTCCAGGAAAATGTCAGGGATAAAAAGTTTTTATTTTTTCTATTTGAATAATTTATTTTTCTGACATAGAAGTGCTGGTGTTTTCCACTGAATTAAGGTTTAAAAGTTTATTTCATAATTTTGAAAAGTAACTAAGGCAATTTGATGAAAGGGTGTAGCAAAAAAGCCTATTAGGGGAAAATGTTTTTTACTGCTGACTCAGTAAAAGCAATCACTGGTATTTAATCAATCCTTTCCTAAGAATTTTTAGGAGTTTGAAAGGTAGGGGGTTCTCCTTTGTGATGATGCTTGTGGGGGGTTTGAGATGAAAACATAGAGAAGTTAAAATAATAAAATAAAATAAAAAAAAAAAAAGAAAACATAGAGAAGTAAGTGAGGGTTCTTTTTGCCCTCAAGGAGCTCTCTGATCATAGACGCTACAAGAGTGAAACACAGCTGTTTTCTCCTCAGTTAGCTTTATAAGAAATCTGAGACTTATTATCCCTATTTGTAGATGAAGGAATTTCAAAATAAAAATTTCAAGTTGAGAATGAGGTGTAGGGTGTTGTGTAAATACCAACTCAAGAAATGCATGTCAGGCTCAGTGCCTGTAGCTCAGTGGTTAGGGCGCTGGCCGCATTTACCTGGGCTGGCTGGTTCAAACCCAGCCCAGGCCTACCGAACAACAAGGACAACTACAACCAAAAAATAGATGGGTGTTGTGGCGGGTGCCTGTGTTCCCAGCTGCATGGGAGGCTGAGGCAGGAGAATCACTTAAGCCCAAGAGTTTGAGGCTGCTGTGAGCTATGATGCCACGGCACTCTACCCAGGGTGACATAGTGAGACTCTGTCTCCTAAAAAAAAAAGAAAGGCATGTGAAAAAAATATATCAGGCTCTGTACATGAGACTAGTAATTAAAAAATAATTTTATTTTAACTTACATGACTGAAAGTGATGAATACAAATGTCACAAAACTAAAAGCACATCCTCAACCAAAAATAAAATAGAGAAGTGAATACAAAAGATATGGAGATATGGAATTAATTAGTCATGCAGTCTTCAAAAAATAAAAAACAATCCAAACAAATTCTATAACATCTGTGATTTGACTTTCTATAAAGAGAACCATTTCAACCATTTAACATAGACTATAGAATAGACTATAGACTATACATACTACCTATAGACTGTACAAGTGACTTTAAAATGGATATATGCATATATATAATATTTATAAATATACAAATATGTACATCGTAACTTCACAGTTGAAAGAACTATTTGCCAGAAGCTTGACAAACAATTTGCACTTTAAAATGAAATGAGTCCTTTTTAAAAGTCTCGCTAAAATGTAAATATTTAAAACAACATGTAAATGATATTTTATACAAAGATGTCTGAAGTACAGTTAATATTTTGATATTCCACAATTTAAATAATGCTCACATATTATTTTGATACCTTGGCATACCCCACCTTGTATATTCTTTAGAGGAAGAAAAGTTATTTAATAAGAGCTCATGAATGGTTTTGTACTTTGTTTAATGAACTTGCTACTCTGATACTGAAGCAATAATGAAAGCTGTTATTTTAACTGTTTGGCCAGGAAATCTCCTGGTGTATGGTTTATCTGTGGCAGTAACTATCTCTCAGCCCATTCATCTTCTTCCTAATCCCATGGTCATTTTTACAGAAGTAAGGATTTCTCCTATCTCATTAGCATTTCTCCAACTTCCGGGTCCTTCTACCTTGAACAGCGTCACAGCTTTGTTAATCCATAACTTTTGGTTTGTGTTTGTCTTAGCAGCAAAATACCTGTATGATAAGAGTATCATTAAAAATGGCTCTTAGCTCGGTGCCTGTAGCTCAAGTGGCTAGGGTACCAGCCACATACACCAGAGCTGGTGGGTTCGAATCCAGCCAACAATGACAACAACAACCAAAAAATCTCTGGGCATCGTGGCGGGCGCCTGTAGTCCCAGCTACTTGGGCGGCTGAGACAATTGCTTCAGAATCACTTAAGCCCAGGAGTTGGAGGTTGCTGTGAGCTGTGATGCCACAGCACTCTATGCAGGGCGACAGCTTGAGGCTCTGTCTCAAAAAAAAAAAAAAAGGCTCTCGTTGATTTGGAAAATAAAATAAAGCTTAAGTTTTGAGCTTTTTGTTTAGGAGTATGGGTATAGTCTTTTTACCATATTGGAAACATGATCTTAGAATTTTGTGATGGAGGAAAAAAACAAAAGAAATGATGAAAGATTAAAAAATAAAATAATTAAATTCTTACAATGGATCATTTTCCCAGGTTCTACAGGCAAACTGTTAGTTGTAGAAATTATTTTTTGTGCTTTGTATTGAAAGTAAAATTAGGTAGCTGAAGGGGCCACCAAACCCTGAGAACACGACAGAGGAAAAACTGCAAGGCATGATCTTTATTAAAGTATCTCACAACTATTTCAAGCTTTTAGAACAACTTCCCAAAAAGTACAAAGATAGCTACTTTTAAATTCCATACATATTAAGATAGATCAGACACAAAGAATGACATCATCTATTGAATTAGCCCTGTTCTATTGGCCAAAGGAAAAGTAGTTAGATACTGTGAAACTGGACTTTGAATTCTTTCTATAACATGCTAAATTCCCAGGTAACCCACAGAACTCTTCAAGTTCTAAACACTTCCCAGCTAAATCACAGCACCATTTTGATGAAAAGGGCCAGATATAAGACAGCTGTTAGGCAAAGTTAACTTGTAATTAAAAGGCCGTGGCAACTTCAGTTCCATGACGACCTCCAACTTTAACACAGTCTCGAGGGAATTTGTCCAGCTGTTCATATGCCAGCCGCCCGTCTTCTCCTAGATATAGAACATTAAACGTGAATACCAATTCGAACTTGACTTTTTAATCTGTGACAAAATAAATTAAATCAACTGTTTAGGTAGGGTTGCTATAATTTGCTATGTTAACCTTAAGTAAAAAACAGTCCTCTTCTGTTTTTTATTTTTTTGAGACAGAGTCTCATTATGTTGCCCTCAGTAGAGTGATGTGGCGTCACAGCTCACAGCAACCTCTAACTCTTGGGGTTAAGTGATTCTCTTGCCTCAGCCTCCCAAGTAGCTGGGACTAAAGGGCCCACCACAACACCTGGCTATTTTTTGTTGCAGTTGTCATTGTTGTTTAGCAGGCCCGGCCTGAGTTCAAATCCCCCAGCCTTGGTGTATGTGGCTGACGCCATAACCACTGTGCTATGGGTGCCAAGCCCTCTTCTGTTATGTTTAATTATTTATTGTTTAGAAAAACCAACAACTTTTTTTGTTTTTTTTTTTTTTGAGACAGAGTCTCAAGCTGTCACCTTGGGTAGAGTGCTGTGGTATCATAGCTCACAGCAACCTTCAACTCCTGGGCTCAAGCGAGTCTCCTGCCTCCGCCTCCCAAGTGGCTGGGACTATAGGCATCCGCCACAACACCAGGCTATTTTTTAGTTGCAGCCATCATTGTTGTTTGGCAGGCCGAGGCTGGATTCGAATCTGCCAGCTCAGGTGTATGTGGCTTAGCTGTTTGAGCCACAGGTGCTGAGCCAAACCAACAACTTTTGAGCTAATGCCAGAGACCTAAAGAATGCTAGGATATGAAATAGATTAAAAGTTGATTTTTTAAAATTTTTTTAATTAATTAATTAATTAATTTTTTTTAAGAAGTTTTTTTGTTTGTTTTGTTTTTTATAGACAGTCTCACTTTATTGCCCTCGGTAGAGTGCCATGGGGTCACACAGCTCATAGCAACCTCCAATTCCTGGGCTTAGGTGATTCTCTTGCCTCAGTCTCCCAAGAAGCTGGGACTACAGGAGCTCACCACAAGGCCCGGCTATTTTTTTGTTGCACTTTGGCCGGGGCCGGGTTCAAACCTGCCACCCTCGGTATAGGGGGTCAGGGCCCTACCCACTGAGCCGCAAGCACTACCCAGATTAGAAGTTTTATGGCCATTTAATGTTGATACTTTCACGTAGCAAATTTCTTTCTGAGCAATGACATGGATTACATTTAAAGTACCATAGGTACTTTATGAGTCAGTGATCCTTGACTTCAGTGCACTGAAGTTTTACATAGCTTTTACTTGTGTGTATTATATATTGATACACCTAAATGATCATTGTCAAAAGTTAAATTTAGGCTTAGAAATCTGGTTTAAATTTTTTTTTTTTGCACATTTAACTAACTTTTTCAGGAATATATTAGACATAAGACCAGAGATTTGCTTGAATGAATTTAAAAGAACCTTGGAAGAAACTATTCTATAAACAAAAGACTGCCAGTTTTTTTTTTATTTTTTTATTTTTTATTCAAGACTGCCAGTTTTAAGAGATTTTTGTTAATCACCCTGCCTGCCTTGATTTTCCATTGGCAAATGCTATATTTTTCCTAGTATGATAGTTTTCAACTTTTTTTTTGAGACAGAGTCTCGCTCTTTCACCTAGGGTACAGTGCCATGGCCCCAGGCTAGCTCGCAGCAACCTCAGACTCCTGGGTTTAAGTGACCCTTCTGCCTCAGTTTCCCCAGTAGCTGGGACTACAGGTGCACACCACCACATCTGGCTAATTTTTCTATTTTTAGTAGAAATGGGGTCTTGCTCTTGCTCAGGCTGGTCTTGAACTCCTGACCTCAAGCAATTCTCCAGGCTTGGCCTCCCAGAGTGCTAGGATTACAGGTGTTAGCCACCGTGCCTGGCTAGTTTTCAACTTTTATTGTTGTTGTATTTTGGCTGGAGCCAGGTTTGAACCTGCCACGCTCAGTATATGGGGCCGGTGCCCTACTCACTGCCACCCCAGTTTTCAACTTTTTATTACTTTAGGGTAGAACCATTATTTGAAACAAAATGTTTCTGCAAAACCCTAGTATATAAAAAGATTAAACACGGACCTTTCCAGCTGATGGCAGGAGGAGATGGAGAGATAAGAGGGCCTGAGCTAGGTAGGCTGTCCATATGCTCCCCTCCTACTCACACATAGCCCTGTGCATGCCTCAGCTACAAATGCTATTTGAAGAACTACTGATACCTGCCAGTTCTTATTTTGCTCATGAATAGATTCCAGTTAAAAGGTGTTAAGTTCTTCCCCCAGTCTCACAGAGTAGAATGGCCTAGTGTCAGGATTTCAGATCTGTGCCTGACTAGGTCTGGGTGTCCACAGGCAAGTTATTCAACCTCGGCATGCCCCTCTGTAAAATGGGACTAATTATGTTCCTCCTTCATGAGGTTTTTGGGAGAACTAAATGAACTAACCTATGCTACCCCTCAAAACAGTTCCTGGCACAGAGGAAGTCCTCTATGGGTGTCGCCCAATGTTATTTTTGAGCTTCTATACTCAAAATTTATGACAGTTGTATTAGTGACAACTAGGCTGGGTTCTCAGGGCATTTCACTCTCATTACTAACGTTCAGTTTTCAGTGGGTTTTGATCCTTGTCTGCTAGTCTCTTAACAGCCTTGTAAAGTAGGCAGGGTATAAAAGGAGAAAGAGCCTGACATTTGGGGAGTCAGTGTGTTTCCAGGGCTGAAGTGCAGTCAGGATGCACTGGAATGCCCATAGCCACGATGAAAAAAGCTCTGTCCAACATGGTCACCAGCCACATGTGGCTATTTAAATTTAAAAGGTAATCTGGGTGGTGCCTCAGTAAGTAGGGCGCTGGCCCCATATACCGAGGGTGGTGAGTTCAAACCCGGCTCCAGCCAAACTGCAACAACAAAAAAAATAGCTGGGTGTTGTGGCGGGCTCCTGTAGTCTCAGCTACTCGGGAGGCTGAGGCAAGAGAATTATCTAAGCCCAGGAGTTGGAGGCTGCTGTGAACTGTGATGCTACCACACTCTACCAAGGGCAACAAAGTGAGACTCTGTCTCTAAAAAAAAAAATAAATAAAATAAATTTAAATGATAATCTTAGACAGCCACTGATTTATAACTATAGACATTCCCTGACATAACTTCTTTTTAAGAGACAGAGTCTCACTTTGTCACCCTTGGTAGAGTGCTGTGGTGTCACAGCTCACAGCAACCTCTTGGGCTTAGGTGATTCTCTTGTCTCAGCCTCCTGAGTAGCTGGGACTATAGGCTCCCGCCACAACGCCTGGCTAATTTTTTGTTGCAGTTTGGCGGGGGCTGGGGTTGAACCCACCACCCTCGGTATATGGGGCCAGTGCCCTACTCACTGAGCCATAGGCGCCGCCCGACATAACATTTTTTTGATGTTACAATGTTGTGAAAACCATGGGAATTTAGTAAACATTTAGCAAACATACTTTGAGTACCCATACAACCATTCTGCTTTTCAGTTTCGGCACAGTATTCAATAAATTACATGAGATATTCAACACTATTATAAAACAGACTTAGTGTTAGATTTTGTCCAACTATACTTTTATATACTAGGGTTTTGCAGAAACATTTTGTTTCACATAAGGGTTCTACCCTAACGTTCAGTAGCTAAGGTGTATTAAATGCATTTTTAACCTAAGGATATTTTCAATTTATAACAGGTATATTGGGATATAACTCCTTCAAAAGTCAAGGAGCTTTTCTACTTAACATTTACTACATTTGAAGCTTTAGTTCCTCCGTCATAGAAGGCAAATGGAATAGCTCAGGAGCCACAATGGCTGTCATACTGGACAGTGCACATATAGAATATTTCCAAACACAGCAGGATCTATTGGACAGCTCTAGTTTAAAATACTGAAAGAATTCCATGCTAGTTGGTAAACAGTTGTGGCTCTGGGTTTTTTGAGTGCCTGTGATGACCTTCTGCCCTTTGTCATAGTGTCTTTTCAATTCTCACTGAAAATAATATATCTATTATATGAGGTCCGTCATATGAGAGAAAAGTGCGCCAATATTTGTGTATTAGAGTCAAAGAAGATTCATAATTTTGAGTTCCCTTGGAAGGCTTTAAAAAAATCCAATGGCAATGTACACTTCAGTCCAATGAAAGCAGAATCTCTGGGAGTGGAACCAAAGTGTGGGCATGTTTTAAGTTTCCCTATTGATTCCAGTGTGTAATCAATACTGAGAACCACACACTGGTGGTGTGAGAGGGCTTGGGAAAGCTTCCTATACGTGAGCAGCATGTATAGGAAGCTAAGGTGAGGCAGGTGTGATGACTGTTTCTGGAGATGCTGCTGTTTGCTCAGCTCAAGTGAATCCTAGGGCACATTCCATGAACGTCAACTTCCTTAGCTGTGGCGGGTGCTGTTACATTGGCTATGCTATGTAAACATCTGGCTTACCTTTATTGTTATTTTGGAATACTAGGGGATAAAAGAGTTTAAACTAAACACTTTTAGAGAATTAAATAATTTCTGTGGCTAAAAAAGCCATAAGGAATAATTATTTTATCCTTTAAATAAACAAATGCTGGCTAAGATTTCTGTGCAATGAATGATATCTTTAATAGCAGAACAAAGTCTTTTTAAACCTATAACTAAGAAAGAATGCCTGATCATGAATGGGATTTTGAGTGGTGATTATAAATGCCTTGAGATTCTCCTTCATATTATTAAGCTACTGTAGGCAAACTAGAGTGGCTTTTTTTCCAAGTAGTATCGTAGACTGAATTATACTTGAGGACTTTTAGGAGTATTGTTTTTATACACTAAGAATGTGTTGTTGTAGTAAAATTACCTCTGTACACTGACCACTTCCTTAAGCTGACCTAATTTTCACAGACCAGACCAGGTACCACGTGTACTCAATGGGAGTTCTGCATGTTGACCAGTTCATTACAGTCCCATGGTGGTCAACTTACAGAGGTTCTACTGTATTTTTACTTATTATTACTGGCTTTTTTTTTTTTTTTGAGGCATGGTCTCACTATGTCATCCTTGGTAGAGTGCCATGGTGTCACAGCTAATAGCAACCTCGAACTCTTGGGCTTAAGTGGTTCTCTTGCCTCAGCCTTCTGAGTAGCTGAGATTACAGGCGCCCGCCACAACGCCCAGCTATTTTTTTGTTGTATTTGTTTAGCTGGCCCGGGCTGAGTTTGAACCGCCACCCTTGGTGTATTGGCTGGCACCGTAACCATTGTGCTACCAGCACCGAGCCTATTATTGTTTTTAGTTTGAGAGACAAAGCCTGGCTCTGTTGCCCAGGCTGGGGTACAGTGGTGTGTTCTTCCCTGGAGCCCAGGAGTTCAACCTCAAACTTCTGGACTCAAGGTTTCCTCTTCCTGAGTAGTTAGGACTATAGGCACACACTATTACATCCTGCTCATTTTTCTTATTTTTTGTAGAGAAAAATAATAATAATAATAATTTTTCTCATTTTTCTTTATGTTTTCCAGGCTGGTCTCAAACTCCTGGCCCCAAACAATCCTGAATCAGTCTCCCAAAGTGCTGAGATTAAAGGTGTGCGCCACTGCCCCCGGCCTTATTTATACTTCTTTGTGTAGAGTTAAGAAATGCTTTCCTTACCTTCCTGTGTCCCCAGAAAGAATATAAATATGAAACCTGCTAGGCATGAACTTTACAAAGTAAAATGAAAGGGAAGGGTTATCCGGACATTCTAGAATAAAGTAAATACTCTAATTCTTTTCTTTGCTGTCAGGGTTCAGAGGTGCAGAGGCTACCATGGCAATCAGAGGTTAACCCTGGAGTCAGGGTGAGGCTGGGCACCTGGGGGCCTTACAGTGTTCCTTGAAGATGCAGCCCTGGTGCCTCAACCAAGCATTGCCCTCCCGAAATGCCTGCCCCACCCTGACAGACCAACCTGGATTCCCTTTGCTTCTGCTGTATGGTTTGACTTCTGTGGTCTTGATTCTAAATAGTGCACAGAATGATTACCCATATAGAAAGGCTCCAGTGAATGAACTTCACTCTCAGCATCCAGACAGAACAAGGAGTTGTGGTGAGATGGGCGTTTGAGTAGACAGCTTATGGGGGGAAACTTGCTAAAACTGTGCACATAAAACTCTTTCTTACTGTTATTGTGATAGTATCAGAAATAAACAATCATGTAAAAAAAAAACTCACCAAGAGACAGGAGGGTTTCTGAGGCCACAGTTCTTATTTCTTCAGTATCAGACTGACACAACGTCACCAGCATTTTAATGCTTTCAGTAGCCTATGGGGGAAAATAGTTTAAATAGTCTTCTGACATTTAGTTCCACGAAAGCTGGCATTTCATAGCTGGTAGGGATAGTCAAACCATCTTACCCAGGTGTCCCCAAACCTAGCTGAGAGTTGGGGTCACTTAAGGGGCTTCCTTAAAAGTGCAGATCCCCGGGTGCCACTCCCGATACACTGCGCTGGGATTTCCTGGGCTGGAGTCCAGCATTCATACCTGCCGGATCTCTGATGATCAGCTAAATTCCTCATCTCATGGGGGATGCCAGGACTTGAGTGACACGACTAGCCTGCCTTTTCAGAATAGAACCCCTTTTCCCGAGTTCTGTTCACTGTATTTCACTGACTCTAAAACAGCTCTAAGCTAAAAACTCTTAATATTCAGCCTGTTTATTAAAATGGAGGAGGAGAATAAAGGTCAACGATGGAAATTCTTCTATTTGTTTATTCTACAAACATTTATTGAAAACTTTATGAACTAGAGAGTTCATGTCATGAGTTTCTGCAACAAACCAGCCATAGTTCTATCCCTCAAGAGTTTGGTCTAGTGGAATGATAGATAGAGAAATAAGTAATTATGATAATGAGTGATGGGCTGAGTCGGGGGCTAGGGCCAAACATGACTAAGCAGCAAAGCCTGTCTGGTCAGAGAAGTCCTCATGGAAGACATGATGTCTGAGAGAAGTTAGCCAAGTTTGGGCTCATGGTAGGTAGGTGCATGTTTGTGTGTGGGTGAAATAAAGGAGTGTTTGGGGGTGTGGAGAAGGAAATAAATTCTAGACAAGGGAAATAACTTGTAACAGGGCCCAGAATCCAGAGGTGGCAGAGATATGTTTAAAAGAAGGAGAGCCTTTCAAGCCACATTAAGAGTTTTGAATTTAATTCTAAGTTCATGTCCTAATTCATATTTCATTTGTTTTTTTTTTTTTTGGGCTGGGGCTGCGTTTGAAACCACCACCTGTGGGATATGGGGCCGGTGCCCTACTCCTTGAATCACAGGCGCAACCATGTTTCATCCTTAACTCTAAAATCATGGAAAGCCATGAAAGAGTTGTAAGCAGGATTGGTGTTTTTCATGTCATGCTGTGTGGAGCCAGAGGAGCCATGGATGGTTTAGAAAGAGGTCTTTAATTTTAATTTTTTTTTTAAAATTTATTTGTATTTGTATTTTTTATTTCTTTGCAATTTTTGGCCGGGGCTGGGTTTGAACCCGCCGCCTCCGGGCATATAGGGCTAGCGCCCTAGTCCTTTGAGTGACAGGCGCTGCCCTATGTTTTTATTTTTTGAGATAGGGTCTCGCTCTGTAGCCCAGGCTAGAGTACAGTGGCATCATCATAGCTCACTGCAGTCTCAAACTCCTGGGCTCACGTAATCCACCTGCCTCAGCCTCTGAGTAGCTGGAACTATAGGCACTTGCCACCATGCTCAGCTAATCTTTACAATTTTTTTTTTTTTATAACTTGTTTTTTATTTTTTTGCAGTTTTTGGCCAGGGCCAGGTTTGAACCCATCACCTCCGGTATATGGGGCCGGCACCCTAGTCCTTTGAGCCACAGGCACCGCCCTAATCTTTATAATTTTTTGTAGAGATGGAGTATCACTATGTTGCTCAGGCTGGTTTGGAACTCCTGGCCTCAAGTGGTCCTTCCACCTTGGCTTCCCAAAGTCCAGAGATTACAGGCATGTGCCAATGTGCCTGGCCAGAAAGAGATCTTTCAGCTGAACAAAGGATCCTATCCTCTAAGACAAGGAAAAAGTCAAGGAATCTGGTGCTCCCAGACTTGGGATATATCAGAGTTTAAAGTAGCCGCTACTTTACACTTGATAGTATGTAAATCCATGAAAACTCATTCAAATCACTGTATCCTCGTGTCTTCATTTACACTGGTCTATATCACTGACATCTATCACTGATATGTTATAAGATGTCAAGAGAGTGCTCAAATAAATAGCAGGCACTGTGGGCTCTTTTTTTGGCAACCTGAAGGTAATTTTTTGACCAAGTAACAAGGAAAACTTCCCAGAGCTGTTTTTGGTCACAGGTCATTAACTTTTTCTTTGGAGGTATTAATCCTTTTCTTCCTGTCCCTTCAAGCCTGTAGGTCCCTGCTCCTGTCCCAGGAACCCATCCAAGATTTTGCCAGGTACAAAGTTGTGGCCTTCTCATTCTATTCTTAAAACTTATTTGTGGTGATAAAAGCAGGTCAAACATTAAATCTCGTCTGTGGAAGGGGAACTCTTCCATATTGGGAAGGCTTAGCCTTACTGGTTAACTGCTTAGTAAAGAGAGTTGATGAGGGAAAAAAAAAAATAATAAAAAGAGAGCTGATGAAGAAGGACGTGGGACTTGAGTGACACACTGAATTTCAGTGCTTTGCAACTCTTAGTTGTCCCTGTTGTTTGTTGTGCAAAAATTGGTGAAATCCCCATATGATCTCTTCCTTGGCATAAGATATTTTTTTCTGGCTCGGCGCCTGTGGCTCACCGGGCTAAGGCACCAGCCACATACACCTGAGCTGGCAGGTTCGAATCCAGCCTGGGCCGCCAAACAACAATGACGGCTACAACCAAAAAAAAAAAAAAAATGGGCAGGCGTTGTGGCGGGTGCCTGTAGTCCCAGCTACTTGGGAGGCAGAGGCAAGAGACTCGCTTGAGGCCAGGAATTGGAGGTTGCTGTGAGCTGTGATGCCACAGCACTCTATCCAGGGTGACAGCTTGAGGCTCTGTCTCAA
>CAUYRH010012558.1:0-10263 GCA_963574655.1 Perodicticus potto | reverse complement strand
GACAGGGCTGTGATCTAGTTCTCTCCAATGAGCAGATGCTCCAGGGGTTTGAGCCTGCCTGATTCACAGGGAGATCTGAGTCTCCTCAGCCAGGCTCCCAGTCTCTGCCACTCTCTGTCACTATTCGGCAGGGGGAGGTGAGGCCTGACAACCTCAGGTGCTTGATAGGGGATGGGGAGATTCACTCAGTTCCAGCCCTGTCCCTGATTGATATTGTTAACAGAATAGAACAACTTCGCAGAATTTATTTCTGTCCCGGCTATTTTCACCCTTTGTCTCTGCTTTGATCCCCTGAGGGCAGAGTGCATCTGAAGTTCAGTAAAGCAGTCCTCTGGGTCAGCCCTGCCCTGGGTGTCTGCTGTTTCTGTGCTCCACCCAGGCTGGTTCCACCTCAGGCATACCCTTTCCTCTGGGAGCCTGCTCTCTGTTCCACCAGTGGCTGCCACCAGAGAAGCTGTCCGGCTCCCTGGGTGGCCCAGAGAGACTGGGAGTGTTCCTTCAAAATATCCCCAGGGGTGTGAGCCCCACCGTCACCACTCTGCCACTGCTGGTGCCTCGGGGTACTACCTCTCCCTCAGCCAATCATCCTTTCCTTACTCCTGAGCTGGAAAGCCAGCACAGATCAGCAACAGTCCATGCCCCATGCCCCGTCTACACCCCTTGAGAATCTGGACTCCATGGGAGACAGGCCTCCAGGCCTCAGAGTGAGAGTGGAGGGGAGTGCCAGGAGTTCAAAATTGCAGGTAAAGAGTATATACAGTTTTATACAGTTTTATGCCTGGCAGCAGAATGCCATGGCACCCTAGTAGGGGAAGAAGGTCCGATGTTTAGAAGGTCTCTCCTGTGGGGTAAAATGGGAGGACATTTGAACTCTGCTTGCTTGTTTGTATGTAGGTATCAAGTATACTGCGAGCTATTCTCATGGGGGAAGGGACTCCCATCCACTTGGCAATGGATTCTGTACCTTTTGTTTGTATCCTTGGGGTTGCAGGTCGCCTCAGCAGGGTTGATGTGTGTTCTTCAACCTTCTCTTTTGGTTCAGATCTGAACTATCAGCTTTCTTGCTAAATTTATGTCCTTTAACTCTCTTTCTGGATGGGAGCCTCTGTGGAAAGCTGGCTACAGACTGCCTTCTTGCCTCTGCTCCTCCTAAGGCCATTTTGAACTCTCAGATGCATCATGCCAGGTCTGCGCTAGCTAGAGAGGGAGTGGATGGACCTGTGTTTTCCTGAGCCAGACCCTGGAACTTGAAGCCTAGCACTTTGTCCCTGAAGAGCAATGGGATCTGAGCATGGGAGTTGACTGGAGTGCAACAGGCTCTGACCTTGGCAACTGCTTCTGCCAGTCTTGGGTGGGACATGGAAAGCTACGACCTTTGCCCACCTGATCTGACATCTGCAGGTCCATTGAGGATTCCTGTGCCCATGATACAGTCTGCTACTTTCTCACCCTGACTCCACCCTCAAGGCCTCAAATACCTCTGGACTTCATGGCCCTGACACTGCCCTGCAAATTGAATTAGCCTTCTTTCCATCTGCACAGCCCTGCTTCTGGCTCAGAGACTACCCAGAGGCTTTGCTGAATAAGTTGGGCTGTACAGCCCCTCCCCAATCCCAACTCAGAGACTCTCATGCTAGGATGCAGCAAGCTCCAAACTGAGAGACTTTGGACAACTACTTTGGTGACCTGAGTGGGGCATGGAGAGTGCCACAGTTCCTGAGCTGCCAGAACCAACCTCTTCCCACCTGACCTGGCATCTAGGTGACCCCTATGTCTGTGAAGCAGCCTACCACTGCTTGTTCTGATTCCATCTTTCCTGCCTCCTTGGCCCTTACAAGTCAGATAAGCCTTGCTGTTTATGTGGTCCTGCCCCTGACTCAGAGGCCTTGCTCAGAGGTTCTCCTTGCCACTCCTCCCCAGCCTCAGTTCTGTAGCTTTTGTGCCAGACCCTGAGTCTTCACTTCTGTGCCTCCAGAACTCTTGCCAGCCCCAAGACACAATTCCCAAATCTGTAATGCTACACCCAAATCCCCAAACCTCAGAGCTTCTACCACCAGAGCAGGGCTGGAAGAACTGCTCCAAAGTCCAAAGCCCTACCAGGATCCCCCACCCCCACCCAGCCTCAAGCTTTACCAGTACACTGCAACTGCTTTGAGCAAACACCCATGACCCAGGAACACATGATGATCTTACCCAGCTGTCACAGTTACCTCTGTGGGGAGATGCTGGGTAGAGAAATACCCATAATAACAGCCTCAGTGAAGAGGGTCTTCCTCAGCTCCCAAATCAAACATCTTACAATTATCTGGAGAGTTCCCAGCAAGGAACAGAAGTCCTATAAACCTATTTTCCCTGAATTAAGAAAAGAGATCATAGATGGTAAGAAAAAAGCAAAAGAATCCTAGAAACACAAATAATAAAAAATAGATTATCATCCCTAAGATATCAAAGGAGCTACAGTAGAGAACTTCAAATATAAGGAGATTGTCAAAATGTCAGAAATGGAATTCAGAACATGGATGGCAAATATGGTAAATGGAATTGAAGAAAAAGTTGAAAATCAACAAAAAGAAGCCCCCAAAATATATCAGGGAATTAATGACAAAGGCACTAAAGAATTTGACAAGATTAGGTAGGATATAATAGAACTTAAAGTAATGAGAGAGTCATCTAGGCATTTTCAGAACATAGCATATAGTTGTAGCAATAGATTAAACCCAGGAGAAGAAAGAATCTCAGAGCATAAAGACAAAGATTTTGAGCTAACCCAATCATGTAAAGAAGCAGATAAGAGAACAGTAAAGGCAGAAAAATCACTGAGAAGGATATGGGATTATGTGACATGAACAAACATACAAATTGTAGATATTCCCATGCTTTTCTCCCTCTCTGAAAGGAGGGAGAAAATATATTTGAAATGGAAAATATATTTGAAGGAATTATTATAGGAAATTTCTCTAGTATTACCAGAGACATAGACATCCAGATACAAGATGGTCATCAAGACTTATAGAAAATAGAACATCTTCAAGACACATAGTATTCAACCTGGCAAAAGTCAAAATGAAAGAAAAAGTTCTAAAGCAGCTATACATAAGCAACAATTGACATACAAGGGAACATCCATCAGGATAACATATTTCTTAGTGGGAAACTTCTAAGCCAGAAGGAAGTGGGCCTCCATCTTCAATCCTCTTAAACAGAACAACTGCCAACCTGGAATTTTGTATCCCCCAAAACTAAGTTTATTATTTGATTGAAAATTAAGTATTTTCCAGAAAGCAAATGCTAAGGGAATTAGCCAAGGCCAGACTTGCCCTGTAGAAAGTACTCAGACCTCTATTATACATGGATCAGCACAATGGACACCCACCAGTGTAAAATCATCCAAAAGCTAAAGGCCAGAGCCCAGTCATCACAATGGTGCAAGAGGTAAAACAGACCAATAAAGTTCTACTCAGCAGGAAAAACAGGAATACACTTATCAATACTTTCAATAATTTTGAATAGCTTAAAATCCCAGTCAAGAGACATAGGATGGCTTAATGGATAAAAAATAAATACAAATCAAGTGTCCACTATCTCAAGGAAACCCATCTAATCTTTAGGCACTCACTCAGATTTAAGATGAAGGGATGGAAAACAATATTGCATGCAAATGCAAAACAAAAGAAAGCTGGCATAGCAGTTCTTATATCATATAACACATACCTCAAGTCAACAAAAGTAAATAAAGGCAAAGATGATCATTATATAATGGTCAAGGGAACAATTCAGAAAAAAGACATAATAATTACATGCAAGGTGCAAATGATGATTCCAGATAAAAAAGACAAAAAAAAAAAAAAAAGACTTAATTCTAAATATTTATTCACCTAATATGGGTGCACCCAGATTTACATGAGTTAAACAAAATGATAAAGAGTAGTACCACAATATCTAGGGACTTCAACATGCCACTGACAGAATGTACAGGAGCTCCAAACAGAAAATAAGCAAAGAAACAACAGGCTTAAACAGTACTGTAGAACAAATAGGCCTAATGGACATTTATAGAACAGTCTAACTCAAAAATCACCGAATATATGTTCTTCTTATTAGCTCAGGGAACATTCTTTAAGACTGATCACATTATAGATCACAAAACAAGACTTGAAAAATTAAAAAACCAACAACAGAATTTATACCATATATCTTCTCAGACCATCATGAAATTAAAATTAGAAATCTGCTCCAACAGAAACACTCATCTCTACACAAAGTCAGGGAAACTAAACAACTTACTACTGAATATTAGGTGGGTCAAGGAGGAAATTCAGATAGAAAACATAAGATTCTTTGAACTAAATGGATAAAGGGGGACACAAGTTATTTAAAAAAAACAAATCTGTGGTATACAGCTAACGCAGTCACCAGAGGAAAATTCATAGCCTTAAAAATGTCTACATCTAAAAGACAGAAGGATCAAAAAATCAATAATCTAATGAATCATCTCAAGGAACTAGAAAAGGAAGACCAAACCAATCTCAAACCCAGCAGAATAAAATAAATAACCATGATAAGAGAACAACTATATGAGATAATAAAAGAAATATACAGAATATTAATGAAACAAAAAATTGGTCCTTTGAAAAGATAAAATTGACATCCCTCTTGCTAGATTAACCAGAGTAGAAAAGAAAGGACTCTAATAAGCTCAATGAGAAATGAAAAAGGAGAAATCAGAACTGATACCAGAAAAATACAAAGTATCATCTTTGAATTGCAAAAACCTTTATGCACATAAAATTAAAAACATGGAGGAAATGGACATATTCTTACTTAGAATTAGAGTAAGAAATAGAATTCTTGAACAGACCAATATCAAGTACTGAAATTGAAGCTGCAAATAAATTTTGAAATAAAGTCTAAGACCAGATGGTTTCACAGCCAAATTTCCCAGACCTACAAAGAAGAATTGGTACCTATAATGCAGAAATAGTTCTATTACATTGAGATGGCGGGAATCCTCCCCAAGTTGTTTTATAAAGCCAATATCACTTTAATACCGCAGCCAGGAAAGGACACAACAAAAAAGAAACCTACAGACTAATATGCCTTATGAATATAAATGCAAAAATTATTATTATTGTTATTATTTTGAGACAGAGTCTCACTATGTCACTCTTGGTAGAATGCTGTAGAATGATAGCTCATAGCAACCTCAAACTCTTGAGCTTAAGTGATTCTCTTGCCTCAGCCTCTCAAGTAGCTGGGATTACAGGCACCCACCACAACGTCTGTCTATTTTTTGGTTGTAGTTGTCATTGCTGTTTGGCAGTCCTGGGCAGGTTTTGAACCCACCAGATCCAGTGTATGTGGTTGGAACCCTGCCGCTGAGCTACAGGTGCTGAGCCTAAATGCAAAAATTCTTAATAAAACCTTAGCAAACTGTATTCAGTTGCACTTAAAAAAAAAATAATCTACCAGAATCAAGTGTGCTTCTTCATCTCAGAGACACAAGGGTGGTTCAGCACACACAAATCTATAAATGTAATTCACTCTATAAATAGAAGCAAAAATAAAGACCATATGATTCTCTCAATAGATGCAGAGAAGCATTTGACAAAATCCTACATGCTTTTATGAGAAGAACACTTAGCAACAGGCATAGGTGGGACTTGCCTCAATATTATAAAAGCTATATAAGACAAACCCACAGCCAACATCATACTGAATGGGAAAAAATTGAAAGCATTCTCACTCATAACTGGAACTAGACAAGGTGCCCACTATTACCAGTTATGTTCAACATAGTGTTGGAATTCCTAGCCAGAGCAATCATATAAGAGAAGAAAATCGAAGGTATCTAGATGGGGAAAGAAGAGGTCAAATTTTTACTCTTTCCTGACAATATGATCTTATATCTAGAAAACCCCCAAAATTCTACCAAGAGACTCCTGGAATTTATGAATAAATTCAGCAAAGTCCCAGGTTAAAAAAATCCATGTACATAAATCAGGAGCATTCATATATGCCAACAACAGTCAAGCCAAGAATCAAATCAGACTTGAAACCTTTCACAATAGTAACAAAGAAAATGAATACCTATGAAGATACAGAGGGCACTAAAAAATGTATACACATTTTAAGAAAGTAAAAAACTGTATTAAAATTGTAATACTCAATATATACCAATAGCAAAAGATGAATACAAGTAATGTTTGAGCACCTCTTGTAATTGCAGAAGTCAACTGTGGCTTGAATATTGCAATTTTAACACAGCTTTTCCTTTCCTAAAATGTGTATACATTTTTGGCAACCTCTATCATTTAACTAAGAAGGTGAAAGACCTCTACAGGAAGAACTATGAAACAATGAGGAGGGAAATTGCAGACAACATAAATAAATGGAAAAGAATATGCTCATGGATTGGCAAAATGAACATTGTCAAAATAACTATACTACCCAAAGTGATCTAAGATTCAATGCAATCCCCATTAAAATACCAGTGTCATTTTTCTCAGATCCAGAAAAAATAGTTATATCCTCCACATGGAAACAAAAGAAACTGCAAGTAGCCAAAGCAACCTTAAACAATAAGAACAAATGGGAGGCATCACTTTAACTGACTTCAAGCTATACAAGGCTACAGTAATCAAAATACCATGGTACTGGCAGAATAACAGAGACATAGACCTATAGATCAAAATGGAGAACCCAGATATAAAATCATCCTTTTGTTGCTATCTGCTCTTTGACAAAGCAGACAAAAACATGCACTGTGGAAAAGAATTCCTATTAAATAAATGGTGCTGGGAAAATTGGATAGCCACATATAGAGGACTGAAACAGGACCTACACTTCTCACCACTCACAAAAATTAATTCAGGGTAGATAACAGACTTAAATCTAAGGCATGAAACTATAAGGATTCTACAAGAAGAGGTTGGAAAAACTCTTATACATATTGACCTAGGCAAAGAATTTATGAAGAAGACCCAGAAGGCAATCACAGCCACAACAAAAATAAATAAGTGGAATATGATTAAATTAAAAAGCTTCTGCACAGCGAAGAAAACAATCAATAGAGTGAAGACATAGCCTAGAGAATGGGAGAACATATTTTCATGTTATACATCCGATAAAGGGCACATAACCAGAATCTGCAAAGAAATCAAACACATCAGCAAGAAAACTTCAAACACCCTCATTAAAAAGTGAGCAAAAGACATGAATGGAAGCCTTTTACAAAAAGATAGACTAATGACCAACAAATATATGGAAAAATGCTCAGTGTCTCTAATTATCAGGGAAGTGCAAATGAAAACCACCATGAGATATCACCTAACTCCAGTGAGAATGGCCTGTGTCTGAATGTCCCAAAACAAGAGATACTAGTGTGGATGTGGAGAGAAAGGAACATTTACACATTGTTGATGGGACTCAAACTAACACAACTGCTATGGAAAGTAGTATTGAGATACTTTAAAGGACTAAATGTTGACCTATCATTTAATCCAGAAATCAAACTACTGGCTATTTACCCAAGGGGAAAAAAGACATTTAATAAAAATACATGTGCACTGAAATGTTTACAGCAGCACAATTTATAATGCAAAAATGTGGAAACAACCCAAATGTCCATTAATGCATGAGTGGATTAACAAAATGTGGCATAAGGGTACTATGGAGTATTACTCAGCCATAAAAAATGTTGACCTAATACCCTTCATAACATCCTGGATGGAACTGGAGACTATTCTTCAAAGCAAAGTATTGTAAGAATAGAAAAACAAACACCATATGTACTCCCTATTGAACTGGAACTATTGATTAACACTCAGGTGCTCATATGGTAGTAAAACTCAGTGGAAACCAAGCAGGTGGGAGGGGAGAGGAGGGAAGAGGTTGGTAAATTCGTATGTAATGGTGGAATGCACATTATCTTGGTGACAGACAAACTTATAAGTTTGACTTAAATGTTACAAAAGCAATTCATGTAAATCAAATGTTTGTACCCTCATAATACTCTGGAAAATAAAAGGTGAGAGGATGGGAGGGGGTGGAATGTAGGAGACTGAGCACATGCTTATAGGAACAGTCACCAGTTCTTGAGGATCACCAGTTCTTGAGGGGGGCTCTGGGAATGGGAAGATCTCCTGGACAGCATGGAGATGTTTTGCAGCCTGGAGACAAGCCCTCAAGCAACTGAGTGGCTCCAACAAGATAAGATCAATTGTTTGTTAGCAAGCAGGTGTTGGACTTTGAACATTTGTGGTGCATCTAAGCCTGTGGGGAAAGAGCACCTAGCAATCATTAAGCATGTGGTCCTTGTACATAGGGCTCCCCACACCTGTTGTATAGCATCTCAATAAATAGCTACTGTGGAGGTAACTGGGGGCTCTCTTATAGGGAGACTCACTTCTTGCAAGCTTGTACTTTCAAATTTGCATACTGGCTATTTCCTGTGTGTGTGGCACCGGCAATGTAGTGGCACCAACATGGAAAGAAAAAAATTGCCTCTCTAGGGTACAAAGTACACTATTTGGATAATGGGTACACTAAAATCCCAGATTCCCCCACTACATAATATATCCATGTAACAAAACCCCATGTGTACCTCCTAAATTTATTGAAATTAAAAAAAAAATCACAAAGTTGATCAGCATCCAAACATGCTGTATTACACTGGCCTCCCTGCCCTGAGTCACATTGATTATTGCTTTTTGTCCTATTACATCCTTAGAGGAACAGAAATATCTAATAATTTGGGGAAATCATTTTATCTCTCTGGATGTTGGCCTTTTTGTCTGTCAAATGATAAAGTGAGAGTAGATTATATCAGATATTTTAAAATTCTAGGATTTTAATGGAGTTGGTTGTCAAAAAGCAGGTGAAATTTGGAACAGGTGTAAATTGGATTTTATAAGTACTCGAAATGGAGATTGTGCACATATAAGGTATGTTCTGTGTAGTCACTTTCTCCCTAAGCTATCATCTCTACCTCTGTTGTGGAGGCAGCTATCCACTTACCCAAACACTCTTGTCTGCTGCATATCTTTAATATGGATTAAAGATTGACGTGTAGAGGTCTACACTTCTTACTCCAAAAGTTGATCCCTTTGAGATGCTTAACAGTAACTCTTTCTTGCCAAATCCTAAAATAAATTATCCTGCCATTCTGGGAATAATGTCATGATTAAAAATTTATTTACATTGGTCTTCACGCTTCGGTGTTGACATAAAATAAAACCACAGGTCACTGTTGTCATAGGGTTAAGATGTTTAAAATATTTCACATCCTGGCCATAAGGTAAGCAGTTTCTAAATATAGTTTGTTTTGAGGTTTGGCTTCCAGGGTGGAGATGGTGGACAAAGGTAGAAGGAAGTGGCTGGTGAATGGAAGGGTCTAGAGGGGATCGAAAGGGACTACAAGCCTGAGTCTCACCTTTTGGCTGGAACCAAGCCCTGGGTGTTTTCTGACTACCTGCTTGCCATGGTCCAGTGCCTTGGCTCTGATCTCTCATTTCTACCTCTCGAACACAGCTCTCTTCTGGTCCTGACCTCCTGATTGTTTATCCTGGTGGTAGGGAGTGCGTGCAGAAATATTGTATATGAAGCGTTGGATCTTTCAAAGTAACCAGGACACTGTCACATTTTAATCTACTATTTTTGAGTTCAGGCTAAAGAGAATGTGAGAGAAAATAAATCATCTGCTTTCAGTTTCTGGGACGAGCAGCTTTAAGTTTGTTTTTGCCTGTACTAACCTGTCAGGAGTATCATTTGATCAACCCCAGGAATTTTAGTAAGTCATAGATTGTTGGGGGGAAATTAAGATTAGTTAAACAACTAAGGAAAATAATTAATTAAATTGATGAATTAGAAAAAAATTTTAATGTGTTTGCTTTAATTGACTTACAAGTACAGATACAGACCAAGTCAGGGGTAAGCAGATGCATGAGAGTCCACACTGTTATCTGATGCCTTCTGCTAGTTCGAGAAATGTAAACAGAAACTCTGATTGGATGAGGCATTTGAGGGATGGGAGGGAGTATAGGAGTTGCTGGTGTGGTTTATGAAATAGTCTTTCAACATCACTGATCAGAAGCCAAGAACACTCTTAGTTTTCTTTTCTTTCTTTTTTTTTTTTATTTTTATTAAATCATAATTGTGTACATTGGTGCAATCATGGGGCACAATGTGCTGACTTTATATACAATCTGAAATATTTTCATTGAACTATTTAACATAGCCTTCATGGCCTTTTAATCACTATATGAA
>CAUYRH010012554.1:0-14949 GCA_963574655.1 Perodicticus potto | reverse complement strand
AAGGGAGGGAGAGGGAGGGTGGGGGGAGTGAGGATAGAGGGCGGGATCACACCGGTGGTACATATTTGAAGGGTTAGGAGAAAACTTCTAAATACGGATCAAAATTGTTCTCACAAAGTAATGAGAAAGTCTCTTGAATGCTACCACAATCAGGTTGATGAAAATATCTCTGATTGTATCTGAAGCCCGTACACTGTACCTCATGACTGAATTATTGTACACAGATATGATTTAATAAAAAAAAACAAACAAACAAAAAAAAAAACAAAGTTAACTATGCTTACAATATAACCCAGTCCTGGGAATAAATTCCTTCATATTAAGGGGCCCGGATAGATGCACAGCATATGAAGCAGGGGCAGGAAATCTTGGGGACCATTTGGAAACTCTGCTTACCATAATTTCCAATGAGAATGGACATTCTATTCAGATAAACACTAATAATAACCAACTGCTTTTACCTGTGGGCATTTGTGGATTCTGAATTTGGACTCTGGGGAAGTCTTGGTGTATTACGAGGAGGTCTACCATGGAAAAGAGAATTCAGCAAGAGGCTGGCTTGATGTGTTAGAAACTAAAGGAAAAAGACATTAGCTGAGTTCTGAAAAGCTGGGGCCACAAAAGGCAAGGCAGAGTTGCATTCTGGTACTTAGGGAAGGTTCCTGGAGAGAGCAGAGACTTTCCCCAAGTCAAACAGTTTGCATGTCTTGGAGCCACGTGGTACAAGAGCTCAAGGTCTAAACTCTAATCTCTAAAAGCAACATCATCTTTTTAGAACTGAGAAAATAGAGATACGCCATGGTCCTAATTGGAAGTGCTGCCATGTCTGAGGAGCAGAGATAGACCAGCACTGGAGTAAGTTTGACTACAACTGCAGCCCACCTCAGACCCAGTGCCATCTTTTATTGGATTAAAGTGACCATCCATTTTGCTCTCTGTTTGACAGAGGACAATTGGACTGCTACGTGGTAGAAAATAACATATAAGCCTCTGTGATTCATTTATATATATCATGTAGCAAAAAATTTAAAAAATTCCAGACTTGAAAATAGAGATGTAAATGTGACTAATTATCAAGAAATAACACACCCCTTGGGAATGTGCTCACAGATGGAATTTATATTGGAGTTAGGCAAGGAATTTAAATATCTATGATTAATATGATCTATCCAATGATAGAAAAGGTGGAAAAAATGAATGAAACAGTAAGAAATTTAAATCAGAACTACAATCTATAATAAAAATCAAAATATAATTCTAGAAGTTAAAACTATTATATCTGAAAATAACTGCCCATTAATTGAATTTATAATAGTATACTAAATATAAGGGAAAATGTATTAGTGAACTTGTACATGTCTATAGGAATTATCCAAATTATAACATATGGAGACAAAAAAGAACAGAAACATAACAGAAGAGATGTATGTGAACAGCATAATAAAATGTCTAACATTTTGTAATTGAAGTCCCCAATGTAAAGGAGATGAGAGCCAAAGAAATATAATCATTTGCTGAAAGATACAACTGAAAATTCTAGAATTTTCCAAATCTGATGAAAGATATCAAACCAACCCACAGATCGAGGAAGTTTACTGAACCAGAATCAGAATAAATATTAGAAAACCGCATGTAACTATATCTTGTCTTCAAGTTGATGAAGGTGAAATAGTAAAAGTTGCCAGAGGGGGGAAAAAAAGAAGCACTACCTTCAATGTCACAATGAGAAGAGTAACACAACTGTATATATATATACATACATACATACATACATAGAGACATACATATTTTAAAAAGCCAACTAATACTTCTGCACCTTTGAAATAATTATCTGTCAAAATTAAGATGGATTACATATGATAAATTAGAATATCATTCACAAAAAATAACTAAAAAGATCAAACACCAAAGGGAAATTACAAAAATAAAGGGCAACATTCTTGCATTGGAAAACACACCCTATTACTGAGTAAAATTAGAGTACATGGAAGATTCAATATTGTCCTAATGTCATGAGAAACTTGATCCTAAGCTTCAGTGTGATCCAAATTAAAATTCCAGAAGCATTTCTTGTGGAAATTAACAATATGATTCTATAATTTATGTAAAAATATAACTGATGTTCTCTAGCCAAGACAATTTTAAATAAGAAAAGCAAATTGGGAGGGCTTCATCCACCATATTATAAGACATTTGATAGAGTTATAATAATCCAAACACTGTTTCTGTTTATTAAAGCATGAATAGACAAAAAAATATCAGTGGAACAGAGTAGACAGAAACTTACCCAAATTTGTTTGCTTAATTCACATAGAAGTTAGAGTGTAATTTACTGAGGAAATACAGGACTTCACAGTAAAGTACTGGGATATTTATATATTTTTATGAACACAAATAAATCTTGAAACTTGTATCACACCATATGAAAAAAGACCAAAATGTAAAACATAAAATGAAATACCTTCTAGAATGGCATTGTCCAACAGAAATACAATGCAAGCCACAAATATGAGCCACACATGGAAGTTAAAATTTTGTAGTAATTCAATTAAAAATTAATAAAAGGGCAGCACCTGTGGCTCAAAGGATTAGGGGGCTGGCCCCATATACTGGAGGTGGTGGGTTCAAACCTAGCCCCTGCCAAAAATAACTGCAAAAAAAAAAAAAATTAATAAGAAAAGAGTTAAATTAATTTAAATAGTATATTTAATTTAACCCATTGGCAAAATATTACTGAAACACTTGATGACTATAAAAATTACTTGTGATGTTTCACAATTTATTTTGTACTAGGTCTTCCTAAAGCAGTGTGTATTTTACACTTAGCATATATCTCAATTTGGACTGGCCATATTTCAAATGCTCTATAGTCCCATGTGACTGGTGGACCATTTTAGACAAATATATTAGACAGAGTAGGCAAATATTTCTTAAACAGGGAGCCAAAAGCACAACCAAAATAAGACTGATAAATTAGACTTCATCAAATACAGAACTGTTCATTAAACTTAACATTGAGAGAATAAAAATGCAAGTCACAGAGTTGGAAATACTATACCAAGGCCCTTTATTGATCACTGAGAAACAAACAAGTCAAAAATAGAAGGGACAAATTATGAAATTATGGGTAATTTTTTGTATCTTTTTGGTAGTAAATATTATTTTAGATTTTTCTCTGCATCCAAAATGTCTACACGGTAATGTTTTAAAAGAGCTCTTTAAAATAATTCTATTTTCCCGAGAAATGGTTTTATCTTTTAGTGTTTTTTTTATTAAATCATAAACACATAGATCATGTATGCATTAATGCATTTATGGGGTACAATGTGCCAATTTCGTATAGGATTAGGAATGCTTACATCACACTGGTTAATATATACCTCATCTCGTTTATTGTTATTGTGTTAAGACATTTATACTCTATACTAATAGATCTGACATGTACCCTCACATTATGCACCATTGGTGTGATCCCACCATTCACCCTCCCTTGATCTGACATCTCCCCTCCCTTCCCATCCCCCCTCCTCCCTCCTTCATCTTGGGCCATAGTTGTGATCTATTCTTCATATGAAAGTGTGAGTGATTGTAAATTGGTTTCATAATAGTACTGAGTACATGGGATATTTTTTCTTCCATTCTTGAAATATTTGGCTAGAATGATATATTCTAGCTCCATCCATGTAAACGTAAAAGAGGTAATCGCCATCATTTTTTAATAATATTCATAATATTAATAATATTGCATAATATTCCATGATATATATATAATATATATATCTCACAAGAGAAATAATTTTAGATTCATTATGTTTAATATTTATACCTCATATTGTTTAAATGTATTAATCTAAATGTTATACATTTACTTTTCATAAGGAAAAATTTTATATTATTATTTTCCTTTGTTTATTTAGATAGTATATGTAATTATAATTTTATCTATTCATGTAGTTCTAGTTACCTTGATAAGTAGTTAGTTAGGAATGGCTTCCTGGTGAAGGAGGACAAGGGCAAGGCCCCCAGACCTCAACCTTGGTGCTGCCCACTTTACTTTTGTACCAAATGATTGCTCAACCCAAGGAGGGACCACCTTACCAATCTACCAATTAGAACTTAGTGTACCAACTGCTAGAAGACTGACTATCCTAGCAACAGGCATAAGAGTCTTAAATGTGACCTAGAAAGTTCTTAAGACTAATTGTCATGTGGTCCATGTCTCCACCATGGGCTCTCAGAAAGGCTCATTGGAGGTCTGCATGAATAGTAAGACTCTGGTTTCAAGGTGACCTCTGAACCACTGGGTAGGTCTGATCCAGTATGTTTAAAAGAGAACTGCTAGCCAGAACCTTTGCCTCCTTGCCTTTTCTTTGCCATAAAAATGAGGACCCATGAGCATGACTATCATGCTCTGTAAAGCTGTATCTTGCTTTTACTCTGTAAACATATGTTTATCTTTCTCAATAAACTTCATTATGTGTTTGCCTTACTTTGGTCATTTTTGTCTATAAGCTCTCCAAGAAGCAAGGACCGAGGTAACTGCTTGAAACTCTGACACTTTAGTATACAGGCAATTGCCTTGAAGCCAACATTTTAGATGTCCAAGAAGTCACTGGTACCCCCCTAAAGTTGTGTATAGTTAATAAACCTTCCTTTTCATGCTAAAACTTTACTTGCACTTTGCAATAATTTTGGTGACTACCTTGAGCCACCATTGTGCTGCCAATATATATTTTTCATAAGCATTGTGAAATGCCACTATGTTAATAAAATCATTATATGTCTAAGCATGATCATTTTACAACCAATTAAATTATTAGATGTTAGAGATTTATTTCATAGTTTAATAGTTAAAGTTCATACTTTCTGCTGGTATGTTCACTTTCAAAGAAAAAAACCATTTTAATATTAAGGATGATAGTTTAAAAGTGATTTAAAAAAGCATAGGACAATCAATTGAAACTAAGAAAATAATCACTTGAGGGCTAGTACAATTTTGCTGTTTATGTAAAAAACACATTAAAAAAAACCCAAAAGAACTCCAACACTTTCCCCTGAAAAATAGTAGAAATAACAAGATTCAAGCGGTTGTTAGTGTGAGGTTGGTGTCTTGGTAACATCAAATAAAATGTGGACAATTGAACCTCACACAGTAATATTGTTTCATAAGAATACTGTACTTTAAATGATGGAAGTTTTATTATAAAGCTCTTTAAAGTTCTATAAAACACTCAGAGGGAAAATTAAATGCTATGAACTTTAAACAGAATGTTGCCTGTTACTTGCAAGACGAATTCAGTAACCAGTGTTTAAAATGCATTTTGAAATACTGAAGTCTTACATGTGGTAAAGTTCACCATAAAGACTTTTCTTCGGATGACCTAATTACCTGGTATTTTATTATTGATATTTGGTACTACGTAAATTCAGCCCTGACAAAGCAAAGAAAATCGCAGTGTTTTATACTATCAATCAGGTTTTTAAAAAACAAAACAAAACAAAACAAATCAGGTAAGATTTTTATGGTGGAAAGAAGAGATGTGTCAATGATTTTGGGTAAAGAAGCGTCAGAGTCATGCTCTATACGTAATTAGTTGTGTGAACCTGGGCAAGCCATAAACTGTTATTTACATAGACAAACTAAAATCATCCACACACAGATGATAACAATTTTACATTTCTCCTTATCTGGAATTTTCATACTAAATGTTTCTTATTAAAACAGACAATAGTCATTTGTAATCCTAGCACTTGGGAGGCTGAAGCAGATGGATCACCTGAGCTCAGGAGCTGGAGACCAGCCCAGGCAAAAATGAGACCTGTCTGTACTAAAAATAGAAAAACTAGCCATAGTTGCGGGCACCTGTGGTCCCATCTACTCAACAGGCTGATGCAGGAGGATAGTATGAGCCCAAGAGTTTGAGTTTGCTGTGAGGTAGGACACCATGGCACTCTGCCTAGGGCAAGAAAACAAAACCAAAACCAAAACCAAAATACAATAGTCTTTCCATTGAATCTGTAAAGCAAGCCAAACTTTTGCTCTATTAGGCCTAATACTGGTGGAAAATTTTATATTCTACAAAATTATTGTACATATTATGTCACTAGCTTATCCTAAGCCAGAAGTTAGGAAGGGACAAAAGTAAGTAGCAGTTTGTAGGTATTGATAAGCAACATGATCGGAGGTACATTTTAACCAAACCAAATCCATGTTTGAGTACAACACTTTAAAATGGAGTTTTGTTATTTCAGTTAGGATTTAATTTAGTTGAATGATACAAAACAAAATATCATACAGCCTCATCTGTATTCAAACTACCTTTTCCAGATCACAAATATCAGCAGGGATAAATATGTAAGAATAGTTCCAGGAGTAATGGAATTATGCCTTGCTGTTTGACACTGTTGGAAACTCCATCAGAAGTACAAGCTCCAGGCAAGGAGGAAGAAAGCTTTTTCACATGGGGAGAATAATGATAATTGGAGTAAGGAGGTTCTCATTATTTCCTACAGACACTGTATGCTAGGGTTTCACTCAAGTGAACAATGAACTTGCTTACATTTTATAAGGCACCTGAATCCTTTGACCTACTTGTTAGAGAGTTGAGATCAAAAAGGACTTCCTAAGTGGGGGGAATGGGAAAATATTAGGCATTTTTCCTTTCTAGTCGTATCATTCATGCTACACATGGCTGTTGTCTTACTCTTTAAGTTAACTGTTTATTGATTTGTTAATCTTGCATTCACAACCTCAGATCAGTGTTGGAGTCTGATCTAATTCGGAGTTTGCATTTATTGGACCCTTTCTTATCTGCAAAAGTTTTCTTTCAGGCTCACGTTTAGGAGTTTATGTCCTCCATCTATAATGACCTCCTACCCTATTGGCATCTTTCAAAACATGATCTTATGAAAGAGCCCAACATGAAAATGCCCAACAATAGTCAGCCCTTTTAAGAACCTAACCAGGTTACATAAGTAATTTGATAATTCTACCCACTGGTCATACTATGGTAACCATATCACAGTGGTTACCCTTGGGCATCTGGTAACCACAGTGATATTCAGCAATGAGGTGTGTAGCACTTTTTCTAGGATGAGTTCACGAACTTAATTGTCTGACTTTGTGTAGTAGTGTTTGCAGCTCTCTTGAAACTTGTCTTTTGCCTTTTTTTAGATACACTCTTTTATTCCTTACCGAATTGTAAACTCTTTGAGACCTGAGATTATGTCCCCTCTACTACTTTACCTTACATTTCCTCAACAGAGTTATTTTTGTTTATTTGTTTTGATACAAAGTGTGTATTTGGTGGATGGTTCCTAATGAGTATCTATTATCTAAGGCACTCAGATAGGAACCATTAAAATTAAGATGAAGATTAAAGATCAAAACGAATCCTCTGTCCTTAGCATTAGCTTTTTCTTCTAATATGTTTAAGAAACATGAAAACTTTTTAGGTAAAACCACTTCTTACATTTATATTTTCTTCCTCATGGGAAATAGAAACGAAAATACAAGGATTAAAAAAAAACAAGAAAAAACCTCATTTCCTAATGTGGTTTTCCTTAGCTAATTTAATAGCCTTTATGTAATTTAATAATAAAGGTTGTTCCAACAGTCACTATGCATATGGAAAAATAGTAAATTTTATAAAGAGGTGGCCAAGATGTAGAGAATATTTTATAAAATTTTGTAATGATTATTTTGCACATACAGGTACGTTTATTTGTAATTTCCCATTTTCTCTATGTACGGTGACTGTTGGAACACTATATAAGTTGGATTTTTCTTTTAGCAGCTTAAATATATGGCTCACTAAGCAATTCAAACTTTTGAAGGACCGTATTTATGAGTCCCCACCCCCAAAATAGAAGATAATTAGAGGTGACTAAAATAAATCCTCAATATACGCTTGGAGATGAATTCCTCATGAAAGTCCTTATGCCATAAAGATTTCAGTTGCCAAAATACAATCAAGCAAATAAATAGGACAGAATTCCATCTAATGGAAGGGAGATAATGCATATTTTATTTCACAATGTGGTTATCTATGATTTATAACCTTCCATTTTTTTCATTCACACAAAGTTGCATGTATTCCAAGAGGTTATAAACATTGATTTTTTTTTTTTAATGCAGAGTTCAATCAGCATTATTTACTATAGACAACAACACTTGGGGGATGCATAAATTTTACTTTATCTTCCCTGGCATAATAAATGATTTATCAAGCACACTGTGAATGGAGAACAGAATACTCTGGTTATATACAGTTGTTTGAATATTAATTTCTTCTCATAATAAAGCTCTGGTTTGTGATAAACTATGTGTAAACTTGGTTAGCCAACACGCTTTGAACCATGTTGACTCTATGGGCAAGAATCGCCTGCCCACACTGATAGTGAGTTATGTAAGGAAGTGAACTCTCAGTGATTGAATCTTATCCTCAATATCCTGATGCCTCTGGCTCCACCATTGCAATTATTTTAACTCACAGGGTCTTGATAATATAGGACCATTAATTTTGAAACATGAGCTGAGAGATTCTGATACCCACTTAGTTTATTTAATTCTGCCACTAAAGTCAAAAGAGGAAGTAACATAACTATGTACTTATATTGTCAACGTTACCCAAGGCTATTAATATTCTGCATGTAGGTGTGATATAGAACTCCAGTTATTGCCAAATCCCTCCATTCTGTTTTTTGGATCAGGGTATGCCCAGATAGGCTATTTACTTATTCTTGTGAATCTGGCTAGTAATTACACTAACACTAAGAGCTATTTGAATGCCTATGATTGCACCAGCTGTTTAAAATTCAGCATCTCATTTTATATTTTAAGAAACTTCTATGTTGGAAACTCATTCATACTGGCTCTTAAAAAAATTTTTGTTTACTTTCAAATTAATAGGAGGGTACACATTTTTAGGTTACAATGTCCTCACTTCCAAGGTAAAGTTCAAGTTGGAGAGAGCCCCTCACTTGGGGGGTGTGCTGAACACTCTGACATTGTGCACATTAGGCCAGATCCTGCCCTCCCTCCTCCAACCAATTGTCCTTTCACCTTCCCCCTCCTCACATGCCCCCTTGCTAGACTATATTTGTGGTTTTATCATTGGTTTGAGCATATATTTGTTTATATATTGGTTTCACATTAATATTGAGTACATTGGATTATTTTTTTCCATTTTCGAGATACTTTACTAAGAAGAATGTGTTTCAACTCCATCCAAGTAAACATCAAAGATGTAAAGTCTCCCTCTTTTTTATGGCTGCATAGTATTCCATGGTATACCTATACCACAATTTGTTAATCCATTCATGGGTCAATGGGAATTTGTGTTGCTTCCATAACTTGGCAATTATGAACTGAGCTGCAATAACCATTCTGGTGCAAATGCCTTTGTGGTCAAATGATTTTTGTTCTTCTGGGTAGATACCTAGTAATGGGATTGTGGGATCAAACGGAAGGTTAACTTTTAGTTATTTGAGAATTCTCCATTCTTCTTTCCATAAAAGTTGTATTAGTTTGCAACAATACTAGCATTATAGAATTATTCCTGTCTCTCCATATCCATGCCAGCATTTGCAGTCTGGGGACTTTGTGATATGGGCTAATCTTACTGGAGTTAGGTGATATTTCAGAGTGGTTTAGATTTGCACTTCTCTGATGATTAAAGATAATGAGCATTTTTTCATGTGTTTGTTGGCCATTTGTGTGCATCTTCAGAGAAATTTCTGTTCAAGTCTCTTGGCCACATAGAAATGGGGTTGTTTCCTCTTTTCTTATTGATTAATTTGAGTTCTCTGTGTATAATAGTTGTCAGGCCCTTGTCAGATTCATAACATGCAAAAAGGCTTGTCCCATTCCAAAGGCTTTTTGTTTGCTTTGCTTATGGTACCCTTAGCAGTGCAGAAGATTTTTAGCTTGATCATGTCCTATTTATCTACTTTTGGTGTTGTTGCAATTGCCAGGGGGATTTCCTCATAATATTTTTCCCCAGGCCAATATTTTTAAGTATTTTCCCCACACTCTCTTCTAGAAATTTTATTGTTTCGTGTCTTAAATTTAAATCTTTTAATTTAAATCTTTTATCCAGTGAGAATCAGGTTTTTTTGTTGTTCGTTGTTGAGAATCAGTTTTTGTTGATGGTGAGAGATGTGAGTCCAATTTCAGTCTTCTACATGTGGCTAACCAGTTCTCCCAGCACCATTTGTTAAATAAGGATTCTTTTCCTCAGTGTATGCTTTTGTTAGGCTTGAGAGCTAATTCAGTGCCTTTCTTCTCAAGTTTTCATCCATCAAAGTTATAATGGAAGCTTGAAATTGGCTGTGATAAGAGCATTACACCATGTAAATTACAAATTAGGGCTTTTCACATTTTCAGTTTAAAGTAAATGACTGTAATCTTTGGAAGTAGGTATTCTTATTTCCAATTTATTGATGAGATAATTAAGGATCAAAGAGGTGAAGTATCTTGCACAAATTTGGTATACTCAGTATGTCAATTTTAGGCCCAGCGTTTGAATCCTGGTCTGTGACACTCCGGAACCCATGTTCTTTCCTGTATGGATAAATTGTGGAGGCTGCATGCACACTCAATTAGGGTCAACCACTGGGAATGAAGTACCATTATTCAATAAATGTAGCCAAATGTTTACTTTCCCTAATGTTTGGGTTATATGGAACTCTTTTTCAATGTAAGGAACCAGCTATCTTAGCAAAGTTTGTGCATAATAAAAAGTTCATTTCAACAAAGTGTTTTTTGTAGGAATGGTGACTACTAGGATGAGATATTGATGTCTTTTTCAGTGAGTGATATTGGCACCTCAATATCGACAATTTAACCTTCACATCCCAACTGACAAATGCAGGAGGAATCAGAAGGCGATAGAGTGGCAGGAAGAGGGAAAGGAGGCAAGGACTTCTAAACTGTATCAAGTTATAACAAACGGTGTAACGTTTTTAAAAAGCACTGTGAAATTGCATTTAGAAGTGATGGTGTTTTTTTCTTCTGTGGGTTATTAATAGTAAAAAGATCGGTGGTTTTTTTTCTCCACAAGCAGGGTACAGTTTCATGTCTGTCTTCCTAGTGATCCAGAACAGTTTCTAAATTCAAACCATTTTACTTGTTTGACTGCTTGTCTTGTTTCTGTAATCTGTTGTTATGGAAATGACTGAGATGTCAAAACACTGTACAGCAGGATCCCACAGGGGAAGGGGCGGTTCTAGGAGGAAAACTCTGAAGAAGGTTTTAAAGGCAAACTGAAAACAAATTTGGAGTTTGCACTTACAAAATCAAAAAGCACAGCCAAGCAAAAGAAATGTGCTTTGATTTTCAAACCACTACTCCTGTGTGGACACTTAATTCTCTACTTGGTGAAAGGGCCATGGAACCCATTTTCAGCTGTTTACCATACACTGGTGAACCCGAATAAGTCAATGACACCGTTTCTCACTTCCACACCAGGAATATTTCAGCCATTTTACCAGAACTGACCAGCCTGTTATAAATGAAATGAATCACACCAGTTGTTTGGAATAATGGACAGGCTAAAGGATGGCTTAAAAATGCCCGTGCTTTGTCAATGTCTTTCATTCTTTTGTGAATGTAGACATGTGTTACAAAGGTCACCTATTTATCAAGTGTAAATCTATTGTCTGAAATGTTTATTTCAAAGCTCAAATGAGTTGTTACAATTCTAATGTATGCTTTAAAATAACAAAAATCTGAGCTAATAATTCCATAATAAAAAATGTTGTTCTGGTAAATATGTACATGTATCCTGCATCATGTTAGGATTAAAAGGGACGATTGTAGTACCACTGGCAATTTGCTGTTGTCTGGTTGTATTAGTTTACAATCCCACCAGCAATGTAGAAGTGTTCCCGTCTCTCCTTATCCATAGATACTGGCCAAGTTCTAAAGCATTGACCCAAAGAGACAATATTCTATTCCAAAAGGAAAGATTAACAGTACAGAAAAGAAATTCTCCATCTTATTAAATATTTGAGATAGCTGGGCTATTTGATAGATGTTTGGATGGTGGAAGAGAAAAAAGAAAATTCCCTTTTTCCTTTAGCATCCTGAGCTTTAACGCTGCCAGGACGCCCTATGTGGAGAGAAGAAAGCTTAACAGGGAGAAAATATATGAGATAACATTTTCTGGGGCAGAATTAGCAGTTTTCCATTCACCCTTTGGTGTGGGGGAGGTAATCCCAACATGCCATGTCTTTGGGGAACAGACTCTTCTCCTGGAAACAATCAGATGTGCAGCATAAATGTGGTAGGTAAGCATCTGTCATGATGGTCTACAACACGATAAACAAAGACATCAGAGGTGAGTTTTCCAGGATTGGGGCCCAGATCAGTGTTACTTAGCAATGCTCACCTGGCACCTGGCACAGTGGACGACACTTCGTAGTTTTACAGTAAACGCTTGTGGAATGAGATTAATTTAATCTGCATTTTTTTTCAGGGTACATTTATTTATCTATAAAATGGGAATGGAGCAAAACATGACTCAAAATACATTGAGAAGAAACTGAGATGATATATGTGGAAGTCTTTTAAAAAGTATTTAAGGGCCAGATGCCACTCACGCCTATAATCCTAGCAGTCTGCGAGGTGGAGGCAGGAGGATCTCTTGAGCTCAGGAGTTCAAGATCAGCCTGAGCAAGAGTGAGAATCTGTCACCACAAAAATTATAAAACATTAGCCAGGCATGGTGGCATGTGCCTGTAGTAATAGCTATTTAGGAGGCTGAGGCCCAAAGATTCCTTGAGTCCAGGGATTTGAGGTTACCATGAGTGATGATGATACCAGTGCATTCTAGCTGGAGCAACAGAGTTAGACTTGGTTTCAAAGAAAAAAACATTGTTTTAAAAGCACATTGTTGTTGTGGTGCATGCCCTGTAGTCCCAGGTACTTGGGAGGCTAAGGCAGGAGGAACACTTGAGCCCAGGAGTTTGAGACCAGCCTGAGCTGCATACTGAGACTCCCTTCTCTAAATACAGAGCACGCCCCCCCCAAAGAAAGTATACACATATTAAGAAAGGATAAAACTGCATTAAAATTGTAATACTCTATGTATTAGTCACATTTGGCATCTCCTATAATTGCAGAAGTCAAATGTGACTTAACTATTATAATTTTAATGCAGTTTTATCCTTTCTTAAATGTGTATCTATATTTTTGGCATTCTCTGAACATATGTACGCTCAAAAATTCAAAATATTTGTCACTTTGCAAGCATTTTTTTCTTTTCTAAAATTTATGACAGGCATACATAAAATTTATACGTCTTCGCTTGGAGACAATTAGTTAAAGCACATATTAGAAAAAAAATTGATGTTGAAATAAAAATGCATATTTTAGCACTAGGAAATTTTTTTCAATCTTGTATTTTCCTCATGCAAATTTTGAGGTTATTTTAAAAAAAGGAATTATTTCTATATTGCTATGAATGTGTAGGCAATACTACCTTGGCTTAGACGGTTCAAAATTATTTCTAGATATTTAAAATGTTCTTTTGTTTAACTGCATCATGTTGCTGTTCCCCTTGCTGAAACGATGTTCTGTGATCTTATACTCTGGGATTCTCCAGGTAACACTTAAAAATGCATCTTTGTAGATGTTACGCTGAAGTTGTCTCTGTAAATATTATGTCCCCATGTAATTCCTCCCTATCTTTTCTTAGCTTTACTTATCTCTAAGAAGGTGGTCAAATCTTCCTGCTCTAGTCCCCAAATAAAAAAATTGATCATAGGCTTAATGTGAAGGGCCTTATTTGATAAGTTGTACCTTGAGTTATGCAATGAATAGTCCACACTGTACTATATAAAAGTTTCTGTGAAATGGGAACAAATTATATTGATCCTCGCAATTACAGATGTGATTGGGATGCTCTAGAGGTCTCTGAAAATTATTTTTAAATTGTGCCACAATATTAAATGTTCTTGTTGAGAAAATGGATTTTCTTTGAAATAGTAGTCATCTCCTCTTCAAAAAGATAAGGCTAGAATGGAGAAGTATGAATCCCATGTACTCAATTTTGATATGAGGACAATTAATGACACGGTGGGGGTGAGGCAAGGGAGAACAGACAGAGAAAGAATGAGGGGGAGGTGGGGAAAGGAAGAGCAGAGAGAGGGAATCGAGGGGGGTGGGGTCTTGGTGTGTGCCACAACTTTTGGGGACAAAACACGATTTTAAGAGGGACTTTACCTAACAAATGCAATCAGTGTAACCTGGTTTCTTGCACCCTCAATGAATCCCCAACAATAAAAAAAAAAAAGAAAGAAAGAGATACTGGTGCTTGAGACATAAAACATTTATCATTTGTGTAATAAGAAATACTAACTGCATCATCTTTTAGCTAATGTTTCTCATATTAATGTAAAGAACTAAATTTATTTATTTATTTATTTATTTATTTATTTATTTATTTATTTAAGGAAGTGATCACAGAAGCAAAGATAGCGGAGTATATTCAACACATTTCAAGAAAAGTTAAATTTCTAAACACCTCAATCTTAGATGTTTCTATTGCCTTTAAGTATTTCCCTTCTTACTAGTAAAAGAAGATTCAAACTGAACTATAAAACTTGTAAGTCAAGTTGGTATAATGCTGGAAAATTTTTAATTCTTTAGGATACCAACCTCATTCCACATACAAAGTGCCCCATCTGGGCTCGGCGCCTGTGGCTCAGCGGGCTAAGGTGCCAGCCACGTACACCTGAGCTGGCAGGTTCGAATCCAGCCCGGGCCCGCCAAACGACAATGACGGCTGCAACCAAAAAATGGCCGGGCGTTGTGGCGGGCGCCTGTAGTCCCAGCTACTTGGAAGGCAGAGGCAAGAGACTCGCTTGAGCCCAGGAATTGGAGGTTGCTGTGAGCTGTGATGCCACAGCACTCTATCCAGGGTGACAGCTTGAGGCTCTGTCTCA
>CAUYRH010012553.1:0-42363 GCA_963574655.1 Perodicticus potto | reverse complement strand
TTTATTTTGAGACAGAGCCTCAAGCTGTCACCCTGGATAGAGTGCAGTGGCATCACAGCTCACAGCAACCTCCAATTCCTAGACTCAAGCGAGTCTCCTGCCTCTGCCTCCCAAGTAGCTGGGACTACAGGTGCCCACCACAACGCCCAGCCATTTTTTGGTTGCAGCCACCATTGTTGTTTGGCTGGCCGGACTGGATTCAAACCCGCCAGCTCAGGTGTACGTGGCTGGCGCCTTAGCCTATTGAGCCACAGGCACCAAGCCTGCTCCATAATTTTTAGAAAGCAGCAGGTTCTATGCTCATTAATTCAAGGGAGTTATGAGTAAGTGTAGAAAGATGAAGTTTACCACAAAAATTCTTGGTTTTTACTCCAAAAGCCTATGTCCACTGATGGTATTCAAAGTTGAGGGGGTGCTGGCCCCATATGCCGGAGGTGGTGGGTTCAAACCCAGCCCTGGCCAAAAACTGCAAAGTTGAGGGAAATCGGGCTTTCCCTCAAATTAAAGAGAGAGTTTCCCCAGGTTGGTAAAGAAGAAAAAGATTTGAGAATACTAGAGGTGGGAGTATTAAGTCACTATTCCCTGGGAACATTCCAAGAATTTGGTATATATATCAAATATATGTATAAATAAATATTATTCAAGAAATCTTACTACTTGTGACAACATGGATCCCTGAATGGGACGATGCTAAGTGAAATAATCCAGATACAGAAAGACATGAACTACATGATCTCATTTATATGTAGAATCTAAAATGGTTAAAATTATAGAAGCAGGGAGAACAGTGATGGTCATGGGATGGGGGGTAGGGGAAATGGGATGATGTTGGCCAAAAAGTCTGAAGTTTCAGTGATGCAAGACGTATCTTCTGGAGACCAAAAATACAGCATAGTGACTACAGTTAACAATACTATAATGTACACTTGAAATCTGTTTATAGGATTGATATTCCACAAGAAGGAGGGAGGAAGAGAAGAAGAAAATAGTGTCAGATGATAGATGTTAATCAGCTTGATTGTAGTGATCATTTCATAATGTAGTAATATATATATATCAAAATATTAAATTTTATATTAAATATATATATAATTTTTATTTGTCAAGTATACCTTAGTAAAACTATTAAAGAATAGCTCACACAATCATTTCTCTATTCAAAATTTGTTACATACCTGTTATATGACAGAAAATGTTCCAAAGTTATCTTTTGAAAAGGGAAGAGATAGGGCATCATTTCAGTGTGTGCACTAAAGAAAAGGTGTTTCTGAGGTTGATTCTAGACCTTCTTCTTATGACTCCACATCAACTTATCTGTAGAACTGAAATAATAATACTGTGTGACGAGGGCTTCTTGGGCGAGGTAATTCCTTGAGACCATTTTCTTCTGTAAGATCTACAATAATAATAGCTATCATTATTGGGCATTCTTGTCTGCTGGGTACTCTTCTGAACACATTACATATACGAAGTCATCGCATCTTTGGAACGTCAGAGAAAGTATTATCATTTTCCCACTGAAAAGTGGAAGCATAGGGAATGTGTTCCAAGACACCCATGCCTTGACTTTGATGTTAACCTTCAGTTCTTAGTGTCATCTTGAACTAAAAGAATTAATTTTCCCTACAATTTGAAAATTTATATGAATTTTCCCTACAATTTGAAAATTTCTACAAGTTTATACTTTTTGAAAGCGTTTTAATGTTATTTTTAACTCGCAAAATGTCTGGTAAGAATATCCATCTTTCATTATCTCTAATATATAAATGTTGATTTCTTTGCCTAGGAACTCAAAGAATAATCAATGCCCAGTTGGTGTAAATCTCTTTGCCCACACAGCTGCATTAGTGCAAATGACTTTGTCCCTTCAGTGGGTGGGCGTGCTGAATTATGATAGCAAAAGCTCCTTATTTTACTCGTGACAATTTTATTATACAATATCCGCAAGGAGTTAATTCTTCCAACTAGGGATTTTATCATACGATCTGAATCTTTTTTGTTCCTTTTGTACAGAGCAAATTTCTAAAGTTATCAAAAATAAATACGTTGTTTCCAAAGTAATTACAGAGAAAGATGCCAAAAATTATCCTGATGGTCATTTATTTGATTCTATAATGAAATAACATCTCAGTTCATACACACAATGTCATAAAACTTATTTTTGTGAAATAAAATTAATCTGCTATTTATCTGTCAGTGTACCCATCCTTTGCAAATCATTTCCTCCATGATGAATATTCTTAAGAACATAATCCAAATCATCTTAGTAGCAATTGCACACTGTTTTAAAAACTTTGCCACTTCCCCTCTTCCTGGGAATTTATGTTAAAAAACAAATGGGGAAGAAAAAACATCATTATCCTTTTTCCTTTTCAATGTTTTTAAAACAAATACATATGCAGTTTTCTATAAAATAAATATTTTATATGCATAACATTGCACATCATGTAAAATATATATAATTTTAAAATATTTGTTAAATATGTATATATTTAAAACATATAGACAGAAACACTATAAATTGAGTTTAGATGTGACAAGATTTTTGCACACTGTTAATTTAAAACCTAAAATCATAATTCCCTAGGTAAGGCAGAAATGTAGGATAATTAGAAATGGTTAAATAGAGGGTGAGCCATTTTATTGAGTTGTTACAAAAGGATAAGCTATAGTCATATAATTCCTGGTAGGATTATAGAAAGAGTTTCCTTCTGTTTCAAACTTTGTCCACTTTGTCAGAATCTGCAGAGCTCAGAGACAGAGTTTTGGTGTTTTTAACAATCTCTTCTGATGACTCTTAAGACCCAGCAGCTTGGAAAATATCAGTTGCACTAGTGGAGAATTCAGGTGGAAGAATCCGTTAATTATATCTTCCACTCTATCACAGATACTTCAGTTTCCTACTGTTACTTGGCAAGTTATTGCTGGATGGAATCACTTAGTGATGGGCTACGATTTCTTAAAGTCTTATAGCGTCTAGTTGGAAGGTAATTTACATGTCATTGAACCCAATCTTAAGTGTTTCCTGATCTTTTTTCAAATTTAGCCTCACCCTCTGGCTATCACCTCCTGCTTCATCAGTCCTTCAGCTTGGTGTTTATGCCAATCACTTGAAGCTAACCTAATTCAATTACAGAAAGCAATATATTTTAAAGAAAGCAGTATATTTTAGTAGATTCTCCAATCACCTAGCCAATCATTTATGGCCTACCTTGCTCACAATTGTCTATAATGATTCATGTCTAATGTACACACTTACTCATTCCCTACGGCATAAAAGAAGTCAAGCTAAGCCTGCAGAGTTTCAGTTCTTTAGTTATCATTATCATCAGGTGTTATCCGAGATATAATATCTACAAAAATAAAATGGAAATAATTATGAGATAATTTAATTGGTAATTATTACAGCTATTTAAGTAGACAGTCCACATCAGTCTTCAAAATTGCATTTGCAGCTAAACAATATTATTATTATTGATGGATTTTAGGGCAAAAACAACCCTGCACAATTTAGTCTGTGAATGAATTGCATGGGAAAATTTTCAACAAAATTATTTCTTTAATTCAGAGTCTGGGAGACGTTAAGCAGTTATGTATTGATTCTCTTTCTCCCTCTCCCATAATGGATTCAGTTCCTATGGCCTTCGCCTCCCAAAAGACTGTAAGATCTATAATAAGATTATTTCTGTGGGTCTAAAATTCTATATATTACAATATGCCATCAGGCCATCAGACATTCTTGAGGCCCATCTGTACTATTGTCACGTTAGCAACAGAGGTAGCAACAAGAATCGACGCCAGACCTAAACAAAAGACCTTTAAAAAGGTGAGGGGGGCTTACTGAAAATAAAAAATTCTCAGTAAATGTTTCACAGAGCTGAGAGCTACTGGATCCCACATTTATTTTCTGAATAGTTACTTCTTTTAATTGTTATACTACATATTGACTAGACTTTGTCCTTGACCATAGGGAACTATGAAATTCTAGCATTGAAGTATTCAGAGATTATCTAGTCTCAAATAAATGAGGAAATTATAGGCTACCTGATTTTGCCTGTTTAGCAATAACTATTTATTAAGAGTCCAGTGCCCAGGGCACTAGACACAGAGCTATGAACAGAATAATCAAAGCTTTTTTTGACTCCAGAGTTTACACTTTAGTTGGAGGAAACAGACGATGAGCAAACAAATAAATTCAGGCCGTCTCAGTTTGTTATGAGCACTATGGAAGAAAAATAAGGCAGCAGTGAGGGAGGGGGTGGCGCTGTAAGGAGGGCACCAAAGGGGTTTCTAGTAGCTCTGCCCACCATTATCACCCCTCCTGGGAGCTTCCTCCGCCTGTGCCCTTGCTGGGCTTTCTCTGTTAGATGCTGTTCCATGCTTGTACAGGTGTCGTTGGGTCAGTGACTTTGGATGGGCCATTGAGAGACCTCTGCTCTCAGGCGCATCAAGAAGCATGTGCGTGCAGAAGGAAAACAGCCATGTCATAATTCTGACATAACTCAAATCACCAAGTTTCAGCTATGGTTACAAATAACTGGTTTGAATGCACGCTTATTTTATACTACAAAGAAGAAAATCTAACATAATCTGTATTTGCTCTGTTTTGCACTGGTTCTTACATTTCTCAGATCACCCTTAAGTTAGAACAGTTAGGGCCAGGGCTGGTCTCTTGTTTTTAGAGCCTCCTTGCTTTGAAGGAAGACTATTTGATTGATCCTCTTTTCCCTCTCATTTGTCCTTTTCGCCCTTGGCTTGACTGTTTTGTTGAGGCAACCAACATTTTTTCTCATGGCTTCTCCACTTGACACTGATGAGCACAGATGTGTCAAGTTGCTATCTGATCTTCCACAGTCATGCGTCTTTCCTGTCCAGTTCTGATGGGAAATCTGACACACACTATGATCTCACTGTAATTTTGACAAGGGAAGTCTGACAGAAAAGACCATTGTCTCCACACTAATAACCTAGAATTTCCCTCCCCACCTCCCTACCCTTCCATCCATAAAACAAATAGTTATGCCAACTTGAGATGTAGAGCCACAAAGAGAATGACACATTATGCTGTCAGCTAAAGCAATAAAAATGGATACTTTTTCTGTACACGATAATGACCCTTTGGGAACACAAACATGTATTTCCTACTATAGAATGCGCATTTGCTCATTTTGTTGTTTTCTTATTAAACAATAGATAGTATACAATATTCTCATACCATCAGCAAGCCGAAATTCCGGGACTAGGAGAAAAGAGTTGGTTCTGAAGTTTCATATTTAGATTTTCATAAGAAAAGTAAACGGAAGGAGATAAAAATAATCTGTAAAATTGAGAAGTAGCACAATATGCTATTTCCTTTTCTTCGTCAGTTCCATAATTTCACAATCTGAGCAATGATCACTATTACACACAGCATCATTTTTAACATAGACATATGGAGGATTTGGGATTATTTACTGTAGCTTTGAAAAAAATAGTAGTGTTTAACTTTTATTTCTCCATAATATTTACCAAACAAAAAAATATTCCAACCAAACAGAACTGAAATAGCTGTCTTTTATCCTTCATATAGGATTGCATTTTGTTCATACTCAAGATCACCTTGGAAAATTTGTCAGATTATATTTGGTGAATCTTTGTGAAGAATGACAGAGTTCAAATGTGTCAAATCTTTCAATTTCATCACGGAAAAGGCACAGTTTATTCAAGCTTATTTACCTCACAGCTATAGAGCCTTTTGTTTATATATCATTCACTTTGATGTGTAGTTTTGAAATCCCTTTTCTCTAAGGTAAATACGCTTGCTTTTACCATTTTCAGATTGGAAGCCAGCAACTACACATTTTGAACTGATATTTCTTATTATAGAATATACATTTGAATTTTGCCAAAGAAATATTATACTTCCTAGTTGCTTTGTAATTAAATAACATGTTTTAAGTGTAAAATATACTTAAAAAGGACCTATATTGAACAGAAACTGACTATATAATGTTTTACATAAAAGTGTGGTTAAGAGAAATATTAAATGAGAAAGAAAAATTCAGGTAAATGTTTTATTTAAAAAAGCTTTACTAGAAAGACTTTGGTTGTACCCCAGAAACCATTCTCTAGTATTTTATATTGTAAAGAAGGGCAAGGTGATAGGAGTATAAAATTTAAAGAGACAAAACTTTCAGTATAGGTATTTCAACTAGAAGCATAATCTGAGTAGTTATTTAAGTTAGTTTAATAAGATTTCTCCTTGGTAGAAATGTGTATCTACTCCACAAGGATAGAATAAAGTGAGATATAATATCAAAATGCTCAGGACTTATAAAGCATTGAAAACAGGCAAGTACTTTAATTCTTTTTGTGGTATTACAAAACTAAATATCTTACAGCCTGAAGCATAATACTCGCTCCCGTTTTTGAAGTCGCATGTTATCTCTCATGAAATGTGTGTATAAGGTATACACAGCTGGCCTCCATATCTGTGAGTACCACATCCACAGGTTCATTCAACCAACCTCAGGTTGAAAATAATTGTGTTCAAAAAATCAATAAAAATCACAGTGCAGTAACAAAAAAATGCAAATTTAAAAACAATACAGTGTAACAATATGCAACATTTATATTACATATTCTTATATGTCTTATAATATATGTCTTATGAAAGGACTTCTATTAAATGAAAAATGATTATTGTATATAATCTAGAGGTGATTTAAATTATAAAAGAAGATGTGCATAGGTTATACACAAATGTTATGCCATTTTATATAAAAGAGCATTCTTAGACTTTTTTATGGAGTTATAGTCTGGGAACAAATATCCCATGGATGATGATGGACAACTGTATCATCTTCAAATAGATAGTGAATCTTAGTACATTCTTAGTACAGTGGTAGAAAGGATGCTATTTATTTAAACTAGCTACTAGAATATTGTCAGCTGGGATCCAGCATGTTTAGCTCTGGATCCAAAACAATGTTTGGAGTTCCTTAATGTCCAACTATAAGAAGACAGCAAGAACTAAACTGAGAATGACTAGACTTACATTCTGAAATTCAGAACTGTAGATATCTAAGTATGTATTTGACAAAAGTACAAGTGAGCACAGCAAACCATCAGCAATCCAAAGTGTGTTCTCTCCTTCACTCTCTTTCTACCCCTACTCATTGAAGACTTGGAGAAGCGAGGGTAAAATTCCTGATAGTCTATGTCCCCATCCTTTGTTTGTTTGCATCTTTCTTGGTGATCTTTCTTTGTCTCCCTTCTTCTTATCCCAATGCATTGAAGCAATTGCAATCGTATTTCCCGTCCCTTATCATCAAATAGAGACAATTCCAAGTCTCACAGGAATTGGTCAAAGTTCATCTTCCAAAGAGCAAAGTCCTCATTAAGTCTATTGCTAAGGAGATTGCTTCCTCCAATATATTCAGAAAAATGCCACTGCTGTTTACTTTTAAGAACGATTTCCTCGGCTCCAGTGGCTCAACGGACTAATGCGCCAGCCAAGTACACCTGAGCTGGAGGGTTCAAATCCAACCCGAGCCCGCCAAACAACAATGATGGCTGCAACCAAAAAAATGGCCGGGCATTGTGGCAGACGCCTGTAGTCCCAGCTACTTGGGAGACAGAGACAGGAAAGTCACTTAAGCCCAGGAATTGGAGGTTGCTGTGAGCTGTGATGCCACAGCACCCTATCCAGGGTGACAGCTTGAGGCTCTGTCTCAAAAAAAAAAAAAATGATTTCCCTCCTAACTTTCCCTTTCCTAAAACTTTTTCTGTTTCTAGACACCTTTGTGTGTGCAGCCTATTACACTATGAAATGTGAAGAGTTTTGTTGTTTTTTTTTTTTTAATTCTTGCTTTGTGTGGCAAGGAAAAATATTCTATATTAGGTTTTGTCTGCAAAGGCTCTATCTTTGGGCAGAGATAGGATGCCAGTACACACAGCCAGAGGCTGTATTATTTACCTCTTCCTGCCTTTTGTTATGTAGACTACCTGAGTCTGATTCTTAAGTAACCAGAATCTCAGTATTTGCCAAAAGATTAGCCATCAGTCTATAGTTAATGTAATTTATAATATTGTTAATAACCCAACTAGACTATTAGAAACTCTGGTTTCATAAATAGAAAAGTAGAAAAAGAATAAAAGGAATACTTCTCTAATATCTGTGTATTCCCAGAGTATTTGGACAAATAATTTTTAAAAAAATTCAAAAGAAAAAGTTGAGAAAAACTTTGCTGGAGAATGTCTTTTTAATTTTCATCTTATGAATTGTAATTATTGCTGATACTATAGTAGCTATCTCTCTAATAAGGAGAACCTAAGACCTAATGTGAGCCAAATGAAAGGGCTGTAGCTGATACTTCACAAAGATCAATTATTAATAGCCGTTTGATTTAGCTTTAGCTCAAGCTAAGAAAACAGCATTCTACTTTTCAGCTTCTTTTTCTATTTGAGTTTTTATTTTATTTTGCTTCTGTCTTGTTCTTTTAAATTACAACTATTTATCTCCCATGCTCCATCTCCCCTCTGTACACAGTATCTTAACAATTACACTATTTGTCATTTTTGCTCAAGACTGGAGAAAGCTACCTATTTTTTTCGGGCTTTAAGAACCCTTCAAGATTAGAGCCTGGCAGAAAACTCTTCTCCCCAGATTTGCATTTTATCATCCATTATTTATTATTGTTGCTTGCCCTCCCAGAACATTGTTCTTTATGTACTGCTGAGAGGAATATATATATAGTCCAACTCATTATCTGCTTCCCTTTGTCTATCCAAATCTACAACCCAACAGAAGACTCCTATTTTCCATACTGCAGACAATTCAAGCATGACCAGCAGTGTGGTAGACTAAGCACCCGACTTCTGAGCTGGCAGCATCTAGAGGTATGCCATCCGTGTCGAGTCACTCACAGACCTCTCCCATTTCTGATCTCTCTGAGATCTGAGTGTCTGAAAGTTCTGGGATCTTAGTGTTTAAAGATCTTAGTTGTTCCAGAGAGAAAATAATAAATGAAACAACAGACAAATTGATTTCCAGCTCTCTTGGCTCACACTAATCTTTATTGTTCCAGAAACTCTCAATATATATCAACAGAATCAAATTCAAGACAGAGAGCTCTCCACAATTTTAACCATAAAGCACACTTTATCCCTTTTACTATTTCTAAAAGTACTTTGTTTCTCCTGTAAGGTCCTTTTGTATTTATTATCAAGGGAATAACAGAGAAGTAATTGTCTTTTCCAAATCATGAAATGTAGAGTGTCCAACAGTCTGAAAAATAGGAAAATAGAAATAAAGGTCACAGGATAGAAGAGGCACACAAGAAAATCGATCGTGGGAAGTTGGGATGGGTATCCTTTTCCTCAGTCTGCTTTCCTCAGCTACTTACCAAAATCACTGGAAGTCTACATTGGATACCAAGTTAAAAAATAATCTTCCAAATAGCATTTCAAATGGGGCTTATTCTACGTGTTTTTGGTTGAAATAAGCTATGGTTCAATTTAAGGCAAACAGTTATGGAGCAGGTATGGGTGCCAAGAATAGGATGCTGCATAAAAAATTAACTCTTGGGAAAAGATTTAATAACCTTAAAAGATAAATTTAAGATCCCAGACTCAGATATTGAGTTTGTGGAATCAATATTACTAATAAAATTATTATCCATAAAAGTAAAATATTTGGCCCTCAAAAACAAGTTGTACAACTATCTGAATAGCATACTCTGCCTGAAAGAGTACCCAGTAAAAATATAGCTTCTTAAGCTTCATCTTGAATGTTAATGTCTGTCATCACTCTCATTTGGGGAGAAAAACAAGAAAATGATCATGATATAAGATCCAGGCAAAATAAAAATAATTATAATTTTTTTCTACAAGGTACGTTTAACACAAACTACGGCAGTTTATTGGAAAATTAAAGACCAGATGATCAAGCCTGATTAAACAGGCCAAAATTGACAGCAAGCTATGTTGCTTCTATATTTGTGGTTTGATGAGAATACCTTTTATTGGGTAATACATTTCAATAGCCTATTTTTTCTCTTAAGTCTCAGAAAGGTAAACTAGAACTATTCAGTTACATCCTCATTCAACATCTTTCTCTGTTGTCTTTTCTGATGTCCAGTAAAAACTATTGGCTCTTATAGTCTTTAATAATTATACTGCAATTACCCTCTAAATCAGTGATCATGTAGTAAGCCTTTACTAGGTTTCTAAAGATTTTTCTACAGCCTTAAACTGTATGTCAGTTTTTCCTAGTGCCTAACACTTACTGTGCATTTCCTATGAAAAAGGTACCATGCTAGTCACTTTACTCATATTTTCCCAATTCACCTCTAACAATAATTCTATGGAATAGGAAGTACTACTGATGATAGTGAAAGCTAGAGAGTTTCAATAATTCAGAGTCAATAAGCCCTACAACTAGGACTTAAACACATTTTTTCCTGACTCTAGATGCAATTTTGGCAACCTAATTTAGGTAGACTAATGCAGCACCTGGAAAGATATACAAAGACTCTTGTTACAGTGTTAGGAAAGAAAAGAAAGGAAAGAAAAAAAAACATTGCATGAGGATTTTCTTTAATATGCCTGCCTTTATGCAAATTCTTCCTCCATCAAAACAAGATTATCCACTCTCTATTACCCCAATAATTCCATATAACTAACCACTCCAAAACTCATGGGCTAAAATAACAGGTATTTATTGAGCTTATGAGTTTACAAGTCCACAATTTGTGCAGGGTTTGGTTGGATAACTTGTCCAGCACTGACTGCCCCCCACCCCTGACATGTTTGGTGGTCTGTTGACAGTTGGCTGGGGCAGCAAGGTGATAAAGCCACTTGCCTTTCTTATTCTTCAGAAGGCTAAAATCACTAACATGGCAAAATAATCACAGGAAAACTCAAATACATAAGCAGTCTTCAAGTCTTTCCTTGTGTTCTATCTGCTAATATTCCATGAAACAAAGCAAGCCACGTGACCCATACACACTTAGAGTGAAAAGGCACAATAAAGCTACACAGTGAAGTGTCTGAATACCTAAGAATTAAAGAATTTGGTCTATTGTTGAAATCAGTATGCCAGAACCTACAAGTGTTAATCTTACTTCTTAAGGCTCTTTTCACCTTTGGCATTCTAAGGTTATGAATCCACAAGACTAGTGATCCAAGACAAATAGAGATGTACCCCAATAAAGTGTTGGTCTAGAAAGTCTGGGCTTAGTCATCCAAAAAGCAGTTATCACTTTGCAACTCAAAAGTGATAATTGGACTAGCAGTATCAATATTTTGAAGAACATTGGCAGAAATTAAAAATCTTGAGCCACACTCTTCTTAAATTATAATTTATATTTTAATAGGCTATTCATGTGACTTGTATTAAAGTTAAAGTTTGTAGAAAATTTTTCATTAGATTTAGGATTCTGTTCTTAAATTTGCTCTCGATTGTGTTTGCTGAGGAAACCAATTAGAAGATATTTTACCTGTAAAAATGGAAACCAAAATAAAAGGATTCACAAGAAAATTAAAGTAACAAAATGTTTTATTTCTTGAGACTTCTGTAGCATCATGGTTTTCTTTAATCAAGTACCTCATGTTTTGGTGAAGTTTTGTAAAAATCTAAGTGAGGTCACTCAAACAGTTCCCTAAGTCCAACTGTTAAAACAAACATAGAGCTGGCTCAGAAACTGAAAATCTTGCTCCTCTTATTCAGCCCAAATAGGAAGCTTCAAACAAAATCTGGTAAAAGATTATTAGATGGGAATAGGAAAAGATAATTCTGATTTGATGTGTTAAGACATAGTAAAAATGAGTCTTTGATAACTTATTGCTATTTTCTTTGCTATGAAGTCTCCATGTACCATGGCCAGGTCTCATCTCCTTTGCCAGAAGTGTTGCCTTTCCTGGCTGTACTACTGTTCAACCTTTCAATAAAACCTACTGCTGCATTTTCCATTTTTGTACTTTATCTTTTCTTCTTTATTAAATCATATCTGTGTACATTAATGCATTTATGGGGTACAATGTGCTTATTAGATATCCAATGTGGAATGCTTACTTCTAACTGATTAACATAACCATCTCCTCACTTAGTTATTTGTCATAGTAAGACATTTTTACTCTATTCTTAATAGTTTTGAAATGTATTATTGCATTATGCAAATTAGGTGAGATTCTCCCAAATATCCTTGCTCCTCCCAGTCTCCCACCTCCCCTCCCCTCACCCTCCTCTTCCCTTCTTCTTTCTGGACTATAGTTATGTTTTTCTATTCCTATAAATTATATACTGATTTAATAGTAGTATTAAGTACATGGATACTTCTTTTTCATTCTTGAGATACTTTACTAAGAAGAATATGTTCCAGCTCCATCCAGGTAAACATAAAAGATGTGAAGTCTCCATCTTTTTATGGTGGCATAGTATCCCATGGTTTACATATATCACATTTGTTAATCCATTCATAGGTCAATGGGCATTTAGGATGCTTCCATGACTTGGTAATTATGAATTGGGCTGCAATAAGCATTGTTGTGCAAATGTCTTTGTTGTAAAATTATTTTTGATCATCTGGGTATATACCTAATAAAGGACTTGCAAGATCAAACGGTAGGTCCACTTTTAATTCCTTGAGTATTCTCCAAACTTATTTTCAACAAGGCTGTATTAGCTTGCATTCCTACCAGCAGTGTAGAAGTGTTCTCTTCTCTCTGCAGCCACGCCAACATCTATAGTTTTGGAATTTTATGATGTGGGTATCTAGTACCCTTTAATGATTAGAACACCCAAGAAAATAGGCTTAGAAAGGTCATTTATGAAACTGATAGAGGCCATCTACAGCCAATATCATATGGAATGGAGTAAAATTGAAAACATTTCTACGCAGATCAGGAACAAGGCAAGGATGTCCATTGTCACCACAGTTATTCAACATAGTAATGGAAATCTTAGCCATCACAATCAGGCAAGAGAAGGGGATCAAAGGTATTCAAATGGGGTCAGAGGAGATAAAACTCTCATTCTTCATAGATGATATGATCCTACACCTGGAAAACCCCAGGGACTCACTATAAAACTCTTAGAAGTGATCAAGGAATACAGCAGCATCTCAGGATACAAAATCAATACTTACAAATCAATAGCTTTTATGTATGCCAAAAATAGTCAAGCTGAAAATATAGTCAAGAACTCTGTTCCTTTTACGGTAGTGCCAAAGAAGATGAAATATCTGGAAATTCATCTAACAAAGGATGTGAAATATCTCTATAAAGAGAATTATGAAACTCTGAGAAGAGAAATAGCTAAAGATGTTAATGAATGGAAAAACATACCATGCTTATCGTTGAGAAGAATCAACATTGTTAAAATGTCTGTACTACCCAAAGCTATCTACGGATTTAATGCAATCCCTATTAAAGCACCATGGACATACTTTAAGGAGCTTGAAAAGTAGTGCTTCATTTTAAATGGAATCATAAAAAACCTTGACTACATATTTTTTACTTTAGTTACTTGATTTTTTGTCATTCTGCCCCTAGGAATGGTGGTCACCTTGAAGGGGAGGACCTTACCTTACCCTTCATTGTTTCCCTACTTCTAATAGGAGCAAGGTATAGGAAGAAAGTTCAATGTTTGTTCAGTAGACGAGGGAAGTCAGATAATAGGAACACTAACAACCAGGACAATAAAAATGACTATCTCACTTACTAGGTCCCAATAATGGAATTGAATAAGAATTTGGTTTGGGGTTTTTTTTTGTTGTTTTTTTTTTTTTTGAGACAGAGTCTCATTCTGATGGCCAGGCTAGAGTGCAATCGTATCATCATAGCTCATTGCAACCTCAAATTCCTGGGCTAAAAATGAGCTTCCTGGCTCAGCCTCCTGAATAGTTGGGACAATAGGCCAATGTCTCTGCACCTGACTAATTTATCTATTTTCTGTAGAGAGTGGGGTCTTCCTATGTTAATTGAGCTGGTCTCAAACTCCTGGGCTTATGTGATCCTCCCTCCTTGATTTCTAAAATTGCTGAGATTACAGGATTCAACCACTACACCCAGAAATTTTAATTTTTACTGGTTTTATAATCTCTACCAGGACTGTGACTTCATTTTCTCTTAGAATATTAGTTTTAGAAGGAAGGAAATCGCTTAGCAGCTTAAACAATTGAGTGGAGTTCAGTTGAACCACTCAAATTGTCCTCACAATTGACAAAACAAAATAATGCAAATGTGATGGTTTGCTTTCATAAATGTCAAAATTAGTGGTCTTGAGAAAGTGAGGATCTAAAGGCCCCAGTGTATACTACAGTGGACTACAATAAAATAGAGCAGTGAACATAAAGTCTGATGAGGAAGCAAATTAAAACTAAAGAAGTCTGAGCATAATTTTTGTGAAATGAAATAATTTGTACATTTTTTTTTTTTTTTTTGCAGTTTTTGGCCGCGGCTGGGTTTGAACCCACCACCTCTGGCATATGGGGCCAGCATGCTACTCCTTTGAGCCACAGGCGCCGCCCCTTATTTTTAATTTGTATCTCCATATATTTAAAAAATGAATTTAAATATATTCTTTAATGATTTTAATGATTATTTTTTATCATCCCCCTGAAACTACTTATGGGCTTTTCAAGCCTCACATGGGGCCTTTGCTACAAAAGACCAGGTCTTTTCCTTTTCAGATTTGTAATATAACCTCAAACTGAGAAGGAAATTTCTTGTGGTTTTAGAAATTAGAACTCAGTTCATTTGGTCAACAAAGTCTGTAGTTAACTAGGAAAAGGCTACATCCTCTTAGTTTCTTAGGCATTTAAATTTTTCTTATAAATTTTCAATTCCTTTTGAAATCCACCAATGATAGCAAGCCAAAGTTAGATTAAGTGTTGCAAATAATAGCAGTAATTTAAACATATTTTTTAAGACTTCTGCTTAGAGTTATGGCATTAAATAATGCAAATAAGTGTCACTCCCATGGTAGAAACAAGAAAGAAAAAAAGATTACATGGTCATATACTTCTCTATGAGATTATCAAGCAGGGGAATAAGGAAGACATGAAAAACTATATTCTAAGAGGGGAAAAGCCTTCATAGCTGAGCTGAGAGTTATGGTAGCATCTATACTGAGAATAAGCACTGGATAGATGGGTATAAATGGGTCATGGACAATAGATATCACAGGGACATAAAAAAGTTAAAGTGACTTTGACAGCAAGGTGGATCAGGGTGCCAAAAATTCACAATGAGAAAGGTACAGTCTCTTCAATAAATGATGGTGAGGAAACTGTATATTCACACAGATAAAAATAAAATTGTACTCTTATCTTAAACCATACACAAAAAATAAATTCAAAGTAGATTAAAGACTTAACTGTAAGACCTGAAACTCCTAGAAAAAAAATAAGGGAAAAGTTTCATGACATTGGTCTTAGCAGTGATTTCATAAGTACAATACCAAAAGCACAGACAACAGAAGCAAAAATTAACAATGGTATTATCTCAAGCTAAAAAGCTTCTGCACAGCGAAGGAAACAATCAAGAATGTAAAGGTAACTTACAGATAGGAGAAAATATTGATAAAGGTTTTATCTCCAAACTATAAAAGAAATTCCTACAGTTCAATAGCAAACTAAATAATAACACAATTTAAAGATGGGCTAAGGATTTTAATACATATTTCTCCAAAGAAGAAAACAAATAGCCAACAGGAAAATTTTTTTAAATGCTCAACATCTGTAGTCTTTAGGAAAATCCATATCAAAAGTACAATGAGATCTCACCTTACACATATTACAATGATTATCAAAAGACAAAAGACAAGTATTGATGAGGATGTGGAGAAATTGGAACACTTGCATACTGTTGGGGGAAATGCAAACTGGTGCAGCCACCAAGGAAAGCAGTAAGGATATTCCTCAAGAAATTAAAAATAGAAGTACAATATCGTTCAACAATCCTATTGCTGGGAATTTAGCTAAAAGAATTAAAATCAGGTCTAAAAGAGATATTTTCTTGTGCATTGCAGTACAATTCACAACAGCCAAGATGTGAAAACAACCTGAATATCCATCGATAGATAAATGGATAAAGAAAAAATGCAGGGTGAGTATATGTGTGATACATATATGTATATATACAAACACACATACATATATATGCACACATCACACATACAACAGAATGTCATTCATTCATCCCTTAAAAAGAAGGAAATTCTCCAATATGTAACAATGTAAATGAACCTGGAGGACATTATACTAGGTAGATAAATTGGTCATGGAAAGACATATACTATATGATTCTACTTATATGAGGACTCCAAAACAGTTAAAGTCTTAGTGATTGCTAGGAGATGGGTGGAGCAGAAATAAGGAGCTATTAATGAATAGGCATAAAGCTTAAGTTTAACAAAATGAACTCTAGAGATCTGCTATACAAAATTGTACCTATTTTTTTCAATTTTAAAAGTACTTTGTATTTAAAAAAATAAAGGGAATAGTCAATGGGAAAACAAAAAATTTGAAAAATGCAAAAATAAATTATTTATCCTGACACTTCTTCCTGTCCACCTCCCCCCCAAAAATTTGTCCAAGAAACAGGACATGGAGAATAATGGAGTTGTCAAAGGGAGACTATTCTTACAAGCAGTAACCCAAACCCTTCTTAACTCAAACACTGACAGTATTAAAACACTCAACATGAAGAAATATGGTAGTTACCAACAGTGCTAACCAGTGGAGAATTCAATATAATTTAAATTTTAGCCCAGAATCAGTTCAACTCAACTCTTAGAAGAATATTAATGGTCTGAATAAGAGATAAAAGAGAATTACAGTAAAAACATTTGATGAAATAAAAGTTAATTTTGGTTAAGTTTTGGTGGCCAAAAAAATCAATCCATTGACACAAGATCAGCAAAACCCAAATAGGATAAACTCAAAGAAAATTGCATCTGTCTTACAACATAGTTGACATAGTCCAATGTTTCAAAACAAAAGTAAAACAGAAATCTAAGAAGTAGCCCAAAAGGAAACAAAATAAAGACATTTGATGGAGATGTGTACTCATAGGAAAGGCAGCTAATTTATCAAGAATTATAGAAACAAGAGAAAAATGGAATTAATTTTTAATATTAAAAAAAATCTCAATTTATAAACACACATACCCACACACACAAACAAGAGATAAAGAATGTATGTACCATCAAACCATCAAAAAATATTTTTTTCACAAATGAAGGCAAAATGAAGACATTTTCTGTTAAAAGAATGAAGGAGAACTGGTTTCTTCTTCCTCTAGAAAAAATGTTAAAGGAATTCTTCAGGTTGAAAGGTAATGGTATTAAGTGGAAACTTATAAATACAAGGGAATAAAGGTGAACAGCATTAGAAATATTAACCCATTGATATTAACAATGTTAATAACCCATTAATATTAACACATTGATCATTCTGTGATCAATGTAGAAGACTGTTTCATTTAAATATCTTTAAACTATATTTGACTATGTAAAGGGTTTATATTACAAGCAGAGATTAAACATATGACCGTACTGCCACAACAGTTAGAAGAATAATAGAATTATAGTGTCACGAGCTTTTTATATGATAAATAAGATGATGTACATTAATCCAAAGCAGCCTGTGATTTATTAAGGATATATATTGTAGTTTCTAGACTGAAACTGTCAGTTTCCCTCAGTTTAGAAGACAGAGCTAGAAGTTTAGGGAAGGACTTACAGGAAAGTAGATAACTTCAGGGCAGATAACCCTCAAGTGTTTGGCTGAATTCATCAGTGCATTCATGTCATAAAACTAGTAAAGCTGGAGAAAAGGCTGCCAGAAAAAGAGAAGGCAGAAAAATCCTACATGCATACATAGGAAAACTTTATATACCACATGGTAGAGACTTAGACTAAAGGCTATTCTGGTGCTACCTTAAAAACCTTAAAACAAGCCTCAAGCAATCAAACTATCTTCAAGGAAGCTTAACTCTGTCCCAGAGGAAATAACTACAGTAGAACCTCTATGAACTGACCAACAAGGGACTGTAACAAACTAGTTAACATATAGAGGTGGTCAACACAAAGAACTAGGCCTACTATACTGATACATGTAAGTGGTGAATGTCTGCTCCATGAAAATTAGGTCAACTTAAAGAGGTGGTCAATGGAGGGAGGTGGTAAGTTATGGAGGTTCTACTGTATTTAAAAGAATACAAAAAAAAAATCCAGCATCCTATAATGAAAAATTCACAATGTCTGACATTCAATAAAAATTGAGGAGGCATGCAAAGTAGCAGAAAAATACAGTCAACTCATGACCAGGATAAAAATCACTCAATAAAAATGGATAGATTGTTTTTAGAAAGGACATTAAAAGAGTAAGAATATACTCTATGATAGAAAACTTGAGCATGATGAGGAAAAACATGGAAAACAAAAAAAGACTCACTTCTAACTTCTAGAAATGAAAAATACAATGTCTGAGAAGAAAAGTACAAAGGATAGGATTTATAGAAAATAATGCAAAAAATATTAGTGTTAAAGATATGGCAGTAAATATTATACCATAAAATTATACATATGAAATACAAAAAGAAAGAAGACTGAAAAAATAATGAACAGAGTATCAGCGAACTGTGAAACAAATCAATCAGCCTAACATATGTATAATTTGCTAAGAAAAGTAGGGAAAATGGAAAAGATATCTGCAGAAACAAGAGCTAAAAATTTGTCAAATTTTATGAAAATTGTAAATTCACAGACACAAGAGTTTCAATGAACCTTAAGAAGGTTCTTTAAAGAAGAGGAACTATAAAGAAACTCACACCAAAACACATAATATATCAAGTTTCTGTGCAGCAGAAAATCTAGGGAAATATTTTTATTGTCTTGGGTTAGGCAATGATTTCTTGCATAAGACACAAAAATTGCAAATCATAAAGACAAAATTGAATTATATTTTATCAAAATTTAAAATCCTTCCTACTAAAAAGGCAATGATTAAAAAAATGAAAAAGCAAGCCACAACATAAGAGAAATAGTCACAATATATACATCTGACAATGGAATTTATAAAAAATCTATAAGGATCTCCGGCTCAGCGCCTGTGGCTCAAGCGGCTAAGGCGCCAGCCACATACACCTGAGCTGGCAGGTTCAAATCCAGCCCTGGCCCTCCAAATAACAATGACGGCTGCAACCAAAGAAGAGCCGGGCATTGTGGCGGGCGCCTGTAGTCACAGCTACTTGGGAGGCAGAGGCAGGAGAATCGCTTGAGCCCCGGAATTGGAGGTTGCTGCTGTGAGCTGTGATGCCACGGCATTCTACCCAGGACGACAGCTTGAGGCTCTGTCTCAAATATAAATATATATATATATATATATATATATATATATTTATATATATGGCTCTCCTACAAACCAGTAGTAACCTAATTATTAAAAAAGCAAAGAACTTAGCCTGGCATTGTGGCAGGCGCTTGTAATCCCAGCTACTCGGGAGGCTGAGGCAAGAGAATCGCTAAAGCCCAGGAGTTGGAGGTTGCTGTGAGCTGTGTGATGCCACGGTACTCTACTGAGGGCGATAAAGTGAGACTCTGTCTCTACAAAAAAAAAAAAAAAAAAAAAAAAAAGAAAAGGACTTAATACAAAATAACACGTACAATAGTGTTCATACTAGCTTTGTTCAAAATCTCCAAAAGTGGAAATAATGCAAATATTCATTGATAGGAGTAGAGGTAAGCAAACTGTGATATATTCAAGCCATGAATACTCATCAGCAATAAAAAGAATGGTATTTACCCATGGATTTATCTCACCAACATTATATTTGAGAAAGGAGCCAAATAAAACTAATGTATATTGTACATTCCCATTTATCTGAAATTTAAGGACAATAAAAATGAATCACTGATTACAGAAATTAGAATAATGGTTGCCTATGTGTTAGGGGCAGGTGGGGATGGTGGGGGTTAATTTGGCAAACAGCAAGAAGGAACTTTCTACCATGATGGTAAACTTTTGTATGTGGCTTTGTGAATTGGTTATATAGGTGCACATAGTTTTTAAGATACACTGAACTGTAGATGTATGCACTTTATTATTTACTTAACATTGATAAATAGATGTTTATCACTTTTCTAAGTTTTCAAATTCTATTGCCATATATCATCTCATCTGCAACAACTCTGTGGGACCAGTAGGGTAGCTATTACTATGGATTTTAGAAATGAGGACACTAAAACTCAGAGAAATGTGACTTGCTAGTCTTCTGAGTAGCCTAGATCTTTGAGCACTATTTCATTTTCTTTATGTTTCATTCTTATTTTCCCCAGCAGGCAGTGGGAGTAGGCCATGAGTACTGAAATGGAAAAGAGTTAACAAATTTAAAAGTACTGAGAAGAATTTTTCTTTTGGGATAGCCCTAATTGAATACTAAACATGGGCTTTGTATATCAAATACCTTTTTTTGCCTCTCCACCACTGTTCTAGAGAACGGAGAAGCTTTCCAAAGAGGGAACAGAAGAAGAACATAGAACAAGGGAACTATTGTTGCTAAGGGAGCAATTTTCCTTTTAGGCTTGGAGATATTCTTCTCAGCTCAGAACTCATGAGGGAAAGATAGACATTTTTAAACAGAATTGAAAAACTAGAGGAGCGTTAGAGAGTCCTACATCAGAGCCAAGCTAAAGAGAGATAGATTGAAGAAAAGCCACAATGAGAGCCATGAGTCAAGCTAACCAGTGTGATTGTTTTTTTACAGCCTAGGTGTCATCAGGGAAACAAAGGAGATAGGGCTAGGATTGTGGACTGGTTGCAGAAGTGTTCTAAACACTAGTATCGATTCTTAGTCCTCTGACCAAACTTCCAGACCTTCATACTTGAAGCCAAAGAAATTATTTATTTGCTGGAGCTAATGCATATATGAAATTGATGATATGCATGGAATAAGCTGAACCTGTCTCTTAGAAGAAAAGTTATTTATTAAACAATAATGAATCTATGTAGTTCTTATAACAATGCGGTTTAGGTGGGCTTATGTAGTAAACCCATATGCCTATCATTGTTTGGATTCTTCTCAATAAAATTCAGTGTGACCTTGGCTGGAAATAAGACCTATGTAGACAGGGAGGGAGGAAATGTGAACATAGGTGGTTTTGGAGAAATAAAATAGTCCAGTGGTTCTCTACCCTAGATGCATGTTAGAAACAAATATGGAGCTTTTAGGAAAATATTATTATGTGTAGGTCCCATCGCCCAGAGATTCTCTTTTAATTGGCTTCAAGGGATGGTAAGAAGGGACACTAAGATAGGGGGATGTGAGGAAAACCTGGCCTTCTGAACCCGGAAGTCTGGAGGGCCATAAGAATATAGGTATGAAGTAAACTGGGTATGAATAGAAAAAGACAATCAATGACCAATAGAAAAGGGCAATACTGCCTAAAGGCACAAAGAGGCCAATGGAAGACTTGCAGCTAATTTCAGATGGAGAAAATATTTGTACCCCTGCAGACTTTCTCTCCTGCATCTCTGTCTCTCTCCTCTTTTCTCCTTGGTAAGAAGGACCCACTTCTAACTCTCTTTGGAAGTTCTCTAAACTTTTTCTTCCTTCATCCTAAATAAAATCTCTCTGTTACCCTGAACCTTGTGTAGGTTACTTTTGCTTTCTGTCCACACTGCCTGTGCTGCTTTAGTTTTATTTTCAGTTTCCACTCACTTTTGCTTTCAGTTACCACCAAGCCTCAGTTAAACTTTCTAGCTCAGATGAATAATCAGAACAGGTCTACTGGGTTCTGGTCCCCAACAGAAGGTAAAGGGTGAGCAATAGGAATTGTAAAGCTCCACAGGTAGGTCTAAAGTGTAGTCTGAGGTTGAGAACTACTGAGATAGGGGAGAGAGAATGGTTATTAAAAATGAAGTCCAAGTGCAGAGTCTGGCACTCCAAAGTGATGGTGCCATTTTCCTAAAAAAGAAACAGTTTAAAGATGTCTAGTCAAGCAATAGAAAGTCAAAGGTAGAGACTCCAGGGCAAGAAACTCTTCCAAAGGGAAATGCAACACTGCTCCACAAAGGGTCTCCTTACCTCAATCTGCTCCCAGGACAACTGTTGCCACTTCTTATGGGAAGAAATCATGGAGCCAAGCTGCGTGGGTGAATTATTAGTGCACATCCTACTTCATCTTACAAAATCCTAAGCAATAATTTTCCCACTTTGAGTTGTCTGGATGTTACCCAGATTCATACTGATAAATATTCATTTTATTATTTCCTATATACTATAAAGTTGTGTAGTCATCTTATATCAGTAATCAAAGAAATGTAAAATACGATGCACTATTATTAAAATCACACTGGAGAAGATTAAACATATAATACCAGCACTGGCAACTGTAAGGGAAAGAGGTTTTGTCATACTTGGTTGTTTGAAATCTATATAGGTAAAATATTCCTCATGGACAAATAGTATTTCATTTTCAAAAGAAATTATGAAAGTTCAGAAAACATTGGATCTAACATCCCTTTCTGGAAATTTATCTTAAGGACCACTTAACTACATACAAATACTTACCTATAAGGATGATTATAACATTAGAACTAATCTAAATATCTATTAATAAGGGATTGGTTAATTAAATCCATCCCATCTTAAATATGAAATTATGACATAAAAGAATATTTTATAAAATGAATATACGATGAAATAAATATTAGGTCATAAAGCAGAATGTACAATAAAATCCCACTTTTGGAGAAGTATATAAGCATAGAAAAAGAGTAGTGCTTGAAGACAAATTTTCGATAGTGGTTATCTTGGTGAAACTGCATTAGAATTTCAGCCTAGGTATAGTTGCTTATTGCACGAAGATCTAATTATTGAGATGAGGATTGTAAAGGAATAAATGAATTTTTAATATGATGGACATTTTGTTAGGAGAGTGGGAGAAGCTACCTTAAATCAGTCTCTCTAGCTAATAAAGTTCATTATCTTTTAAAGGAGTGGCCATGTGTTTTAAGGTGTGTCATGGTGTAACTAGGGGTAGGTGTATTTGGGGTAGTTTGTGGGGAACAGTAAATCTAGATATTAGGAAGTCTATCCAGGTGCCTCCAGTATCTCATCTCCTTTGTCTTGCAGAAAATCCACCATTTCTGGGAAACCACTCAAAAGGTCAAGTACTTAGTTATGGAGAGTATTATACAGGTGTCATTGACATTTGCTCCATGGTCGGGCCAACTACAATCTAAGTGAGAAAGCACTTATTTCTCTTATGTTATATTGTTCTGAGTTTTTTTTTAAACTTGACTTAATTTTTTATATTTTTTATAATTAAGACAAATATATAAATGCTAATAGAAGAAAAAGACAAAGAAGCTTTTGTTGGGGATCTGGGCGTCCCAGTTCCCTGAACCCAGTTGGCCTGGTGGAACTAGAAAGTTCAACTGAGGCACCAAGGAACTGAAAGCAATGATGCATAGACACTTAAAGTAAAACAGAACAGTACAGGAAGTGGGAATAACAAGCCAAAGTAACTCTGCTCAGGCTTTAGTGTAACAAAGAGAATCAAATTTAAAAACAAAGAGAAAGCTTAGAGCACTTCCAGAGAGAGTTGGAAATGGGTCAAGAAAATGCTATGAGGGCTATCTCTCACAGTACGATCAAAATGTTTCTGATTGTATATGAAGCACATTCTGCCCTATGATTGCACCAATGTACACAATTATGATTTAATAAAATTATTTTAAAAAAAAGAGAGATGGGAGAGACAGAGAGAGAGCCAAAGGCAGTGTATTGGTATAAATATCCCCTTTCTCTCCATTTGGAAGTGTTTTTATATCTTTCATAGGTTTCTCTTCACGTCCAGGTACCTTTGTCCTTTTCTGTTGGTTATCAATTACAGTCATTGATTATCTAAGTTAGCTTAGACATTCTTTTCCCTATTTTGGCAAGAATTGCTGAGTGCTGATCACAGCATCCCCATAATATTTCTGTGGGTCCTCAAGACTTCCTTATTCAGCAGACTAGACTTTCCTCCCACCACCACTTAGAGGTCCTTTCTCTGTGCCCCTTCTCAACTTTATAAGAAAATGTAATTAGCTGACATTTCAGTGATACATCTTTGTACATCTATATTTCAACAATTTATAGCAATGAATGTATATTAATATACATTCATTTTATAATAAAAAATTCTTCAAATAATTTTAATTGTGTGCTTATATACTCTAAGGCATTTCAGGTTCTTCAAATAATCCAGCTATCATAACATTTCCGTTATTATTCCTGAAATTATTTTTTAGGTAACTACAAACACAAACACCAAGAATTAGCACCAGCTTTTCTCAGCTTAAGGAGGAACAAATCTGACTTTTCACTGTGACATTGTCTTTAGAATTTGAGAACTATTCTTGCCATTGTGAGTAGCTTTGTAACTTCAGAGCAAAAATAAGACATTTGGATTTTGTTCTGCTTAAAGACCTCCATTTTCATTAGGAATGTTTAGTTCTGTATTTAGAAGCAAATAGAATTTTGCTGATAATTTTGTTCACTATCTTTTTTTAACCACATTGAATTCAGCTAATTCTTGACAACTCATATCCTATAAGCACCAACCAACATTCTAATTATGCTGTAACTGAAAACATTCAGGTACCATTTAGTGCAGTAATTCACATCAAAATATTCACTTTCAGATTTCACAGTCAGAAAGGGAAGAAGATATTTCAAGATTCACAAACCTATCATCTTGAGGTGCCAGAGGCATTTCTGTCGGAAAAGCAACTGTCCATCAACTGGAGTCTGAGAATATCATTTATGTAGAAAGTTAACACTCCTTCCCCCAATTCCTCTGTGGGAGAACAAAGTGTAATTTCCTCTGAGGGTTGCCTGACACTTTTGCCTGTGAACTTGAAGAATCTATACAGTCCCCACTCCCACACACTGTTATTAGAAGTGGCATAGTTTCATTGAGAATATTTTGCAGTGGGATCTCAAGAATTCCATGGAATTCTTTACAGAAGATAAATCTTTATGGAAAATAATCAGTAAAGGATAAGAGATAGGAAAAAAAGCAAAAATAAGACCACCTTAGATGGTGAAAAGTAAGTTTTAATAGATGAAAGAACAGAGATAGCACAACACCCTAGAGAGAAAAGAGAGAGGACCCCGTCTGAGGCTGGACTTCCAGGAGCCCTGGGAGAAATCCTAGCCCACTTCAACTTTTTGGCTGGAGATCATGCCACCCCAATTGTCCCTGCCATAGACTCACCAACTTCAGAGGAGCCTCAGGGATATGTTCTTTTGGTTACCAAGATTCCACTCTCCAAAGGAGGTGACTTTTAAAAGAGAGTGTAAATCTATTTATGCAGAGAAGCAGCTAAGTTTCCTTCTCTTTCTTTAGCATCTAAAACTATGGGATTCAGAGAGCAACCCATCTTTCCGAAGGAGTGAAAACGAGGCCACTGGATGAGGCAAATGGCAGATATCATCATTGTACCTGCTGCCTGACTTCACTTCCGCTTCCTCTCTCCTTCATTCCTTTCCTGAATAAGGATTGTGAAATTGCATAGTAAATATTCTGCCGATCTACTTCTGGGTAACAAATTTTATGGCTTAAACCCCACACCATTTTATATTATCTCTTAATTTTTGTGGGTCAGGAATTCAGGCTTCACCTAACATCTGCCCTTCTAAAGACATATTAAGATAAAAGCTGGGAGAACAGAGTTGAATAGCGTATATCTGATAAAGGACTTGTGTCCAGAATATTTTAAAAACTCTCAAAATCCCAAAATAAGAAAACAATCCAAAAACCAGGCAGAATATCTGAAGGATACTTTACCAAAGAAGATGTATAAAAGGCCACTCAGTATCACTAGATATTAGGGTAATTCAAATCAAAATCTTGATGACATATCAGTACACATTAACTTGTAGTAACTCAAAGCAGACCAGTGCTTGTCTACCTGGGGAGAAGGGGATGATGATAGGAGAAAAGTTGGCACACAAGTTCACTTTGGAGGGGATGGATATGTTCACTATCCTGGTTGTAGCAATGGTTTCACAGGAATATACCTATGTCAAAGCAATTAGATTGTACACTTTAAGTCATGCTGTTTATTGAATTCCAATTATTTCTTAAGGTCAGCTTTTTTAAATTTAAGTTTTATTAAATCATAACTGTATATATTTAGGGGGTACAAGGTGATGATTTTATATACAATGTGGAATATTTAAATCAAACTGATTAACATAACCATCACCTCACTTATTTTTTCTGGTAAGACAGTTATAATATACTTTTAGTTGTTTTGCAATGTACCCTTGCATTGTGCATATTAGGTGGAAGAGATCCCGCCAAATTTCCCCCTCCACTTAACCTCCTCCCCCTTCTATCTGGACTAGATTTTGCATGAATGTGTAAGTGATTATATATTGGTTTCATAATAGTATTTAGAACATTGTATACTTTTTTATCCATTATTGAGATACTTTACTAAGAAGAATATGTTCCAGCTCCATCCAGCTAAACATAAAAGATGTAAAGTCTTCATCTTTTTTATGGCTGCATAGTAGTCCATGGTATACATATACCATAGTTTATCAATCCATTCATGGGTTGATGTGGAGAGAGGGAACACTTCTACACTGCTGGTGGTATTTCAAAATGTAGCCTTTCTGTAAAGAAGTATGGAGAGTTCTCAAGGATCTAATAGTTGCCTTCCATTTGATCCCACAATTCCATTACTAGGTATCTATCCAGAGGAACAAAAATCATTTTACAACAAAGAAATTTGCACTAGAATGTTTATTGCAGCCCAATTTATAGTTTCCAAGTCATGGAAGCAACCCAAATGCCTATCAATCCATGAATGGATTAACAGACTGTGGTATATGTATACCATGGAATACTATTCAGCCATAAAAGAAGATAAAAACTTGACATCATTTATGTTTACCTGGATGGAGGTGAAAGACATACTTCTTAGAAAAGTATCTCAAGGATGGAAAAAAGTATCCAATGTACTCAATATCATGATGAAACCAATATAAGAGCACTTATACTCTCTTACAAATGATAAAACACAAATATAGTCTAACAAGGGGAAAGAAAAGGGGGGAGGAAGAAAGGGAAGGGAGAAGGTGTTTGGTAGGAGGAGGGAGGGCATCTGATGGGCTCTCCACTAATGTGCCCAATACAAGGGTATATTTCTAAACAACTAAGAATAAACTGTAAATGTCTTACCACAAAAAAAATAAGTAAGTGAGGTGATGGTTACATTAATCAGTTTGATTTATCCATTCCATATTGTATATCACATCATCACATTGTACCACATAAATGTATAGGTATGATTTAATGAAAAAAAAAATAAAAAAAAAGAAACACCCACCTCTTACAGACAAACCAAGAAGTTCTGTGCCCTCATTTTAGAAGTAAATGAGAACTCACAGCCATCCCATGGTGGCAGCTGTCATCCAGGCCCTCCCTTTCTGCCTGGGTGAGCACTGGCTCTGGGCCTCCTCATTCAATCCTGGGAAACTGTGAAGTGTTCATAGAGGGGGGCCTTCAGCATCAAATGTATTTTCTGAAGGCAAAATTTTACACAAATTGTAGAGAAGGTATCTTCTTCCGTGTAAGTGTCAGACATCTTAAGATATGGTAGCCTTGGCTCCTGTCAAGGATGTTTGCCCAGGCGTATTCCAGAATCACGAGTCTACAGCTTCTAAAGTAAAAAGTTAACCAATTCTTACCATATACCTGTACATAAACACTATATATATATACACATAGGCACACATGTACACACACACATATAGAAGAAAAAGGATTATATTAAAATGAAAGCAGTGTGTAAAGGAAGTCGTTAAACTCCGGAGTCACACTGTGAGCTACAGTGCCAGACTCAAAGAAGGAACTATAGGTATATGCCCCTAACATGGGCAAATACATATTTATAGGTACAAAACTGATGTGGGCTACACTTGCCAAGCGGCACTGCTTCAGAAGGGTCTGCTTTTTGGGGAATTTTGCCTGGATTAGGATACTACTTAGTGTATATGCAATAAATAAATATTCACTGAATGGATTATGTTTCCAAGAACAGTTGCACACAGGAGTCTTGTGTCTCTGTGACTGGCTTAGTAAGACTGAATAGTACTGAAAGGCTGCTAAGCAGTAAAACGTTTTCCACATGTCAGGAAAGCTGCCCTGAGAAAGTGACCTAGCAGCTGAAAAGAACACATACCAAGAAGGAGAATTAACCTTCAAGGCTAATGAAATGTTCTATGTGCAGATAGCTTAACCTTAAAGTGCTCACTGGGCCAGAGAATGCAGTTTCATGGCAAAAGGAGAACCAATAATTCAAGTTATCAGTAAAATTCACCACTAGCATATTCTTTCAAAATTTTTGAAAAATAGGCTGTGTGGTTTGGTTCACATCTGTAATCCTACCACTCTGGGAGGCTGAGGCAGGAGTATCTCTTAAGGTGAGGAGTTAGAGGCCATCCTGAGCAAGAGCAAGATCCAGTGTCTACAAAAAAAAAAAAAAAAAAAACCAGAAAAAAATATCCAGATATGGTGGCACACAGCTACAGTCCCAGGTACTGAGACAGAAGGATTGCTTGAACCCAGGAGCTTGAGGTTGCAATGAGCTATGATAAACAGAGCAAGACTCTGTCTCAAAAAAAAATAAATTTATTTTGAAAAATAAAGATAGGAGAATTAACAATTGCTTTAAAATAATAAACATTTAATAAAATGAAAATAACAATGACTTCAGTTCTTCCTCTGTAATATTAAATCCCAGAATAAATAGAAACATGATGAATCCCCACCTCCTAAAAAAGAGTTCCCAGAATCTGTGAATATGTAATCTTAGAAGGTAAAAATGGAGTCTGGTGGTAGGAAAATTGTTCCTTAATCTTTAGCATAAGACTCACTATCTGCTTGAAAGACCTAAAGAGTCATGAGAATGGCATGTGAGTTGTGTACGTGCAGGTCAGGAAACTGGCCTTCGAGAGTGAATGTGTATGTGAGGTTCACCAACAACAGGCCTAATGGTTACAGTAAAGATTCTCTAGATTCCAAAGAGCTCTTGCTGCTGGAGGCAAAGGTCTTGCTTAAAAGTCTGCAGTTTTACAAAAACGAATTGCAGAAGTTCTGTTTGACACTTTCCATGTTACCCGTTTTTAGCACTGATGTCTATAAGAAACTTTTAACTACTTTTTCCTGCTTTATGATAATAAATATGGACATATGTCATGTTTGCTCAGGAGGGCTTCTTCTCCCTGAGTTCCTCAGTCCCTTGGCACAGACTCTGTGTCAAGACTCTTCATTCCTCATATCAAAACCCCTTCACTCTAGAGATGAGGTATTAACACATCAAGGATTTGGAGAAGGCATTATCCTAGATTATCCAGATGAGCCCAATCACAAGGGTCCTTGGAAGAGGAAGGCGGAAAGAGTAAAGTCAGAGGAAGAGGAAGTGGTGGAAGCAAGGGTAAGAGAGGATGAAAGATGCTATGGTGCCAGCTTTGAAGACAGGAAGGAAGCAGGAATCAAAGAATATAAATGGCCTTTGTAAAACTGGAAAAAGCAAGGAAACAAATTCTCCCCTAGAGCTTCGGGAGGAACTAACCATGGTGACACTTTTATTTCCCCCTATGAAACTGACTTCCGTCTACTGACCTCTGGAACTATAACATAATAGATCTGTGTCATTTTACACCACTAAATTTGTGGTGACTTGATCATGTAGCAATGGGATGCAAATATATATGCTGTAAAGAAATTTGAAAGGGAAAAAGTTGTGGCTGACAACTATTTTACCCAGTAAATTGTTTTTAATCCATAAAAAAACAGAAAAGATATGTCATCAGAAAGATAAGGATGTTATCTATATAACACATATATACAGATATATAAATACACACATATTTATATCAATTTTATTGACTATTCCAGGTAGTTTCTATGAATAACAACACTTCCTTTTTTTAACACTATATTCCTACTACTGAAATTGTTATGTGATGAATTTTTTTGGTTAACTATAATATGTCTTCAAGCAATTTTTCAAAGAAAAGCAAATGGATGTTATTTCTGAGTTTTTATATGTTTGTCACCTAAACCCAGTAAGAATAGCCCACAGCACAAAATTCTGAACCTGCAGATGCTGGCATGGATATAGAGAGAATGGAACACTCCTACAATGCTGGGAGGATTACAACCTAATATAGTCAATATAGACAGAAATATGGAAAATTCTCAAAGAGCTAAAAGTAGACCTTCCATTTGATCTTAAAATCCCATTACTAGGTATCCACCCAGAAGAAAAAAATCATTCTATCACAAGGACATTTGCACTATAATGTTTATCACAGCTCAATTCAAAATTTCAAACATGTGGAATCAACCCAAGTACTCATGAACTTATGAATGAATTAATAAACTGTGGTGTGCGCATACCATGGAGTACTATTCAGCCATTAAAAGATGGAGACTTTGCATCTTTCATATTAACCTGGATGGACTTGAAACAATTCTTAGTAAAGTATCACAAGAATAGAAAAGCAAGTAGCCAGTGTATAGTAAGCATCTTTATATCTGGAGGAATCATTGCTGGAAGATAAATTTCTATCAAAACAAAAGAAATTTTAGGAGAAATTTTTATATTTTCTTACATAGAGTTTGTAGCATTTATTACACATTTTAACAAAATATGAGAACAGAGAGCTATCCAAGTTTTTGATCATAAAAGAATTCATTACCAGAAGCACTATTTAATGCTAGTAAAGGTAGCTAGGCACTCTTGAATACTTCCGTTAGGAGTGTTTAAATTACCTACAACCTTTATGGGAAGCAGTCAGGTGCTATAAATCAAGAGACAACAAATTTATTGTTTCTAACCCACTATTCCCAGTTTGGGACTCCATCATGAGGAAAATGTCAAAGATGTGGATAGTGGATCATATATAAAAGACCATTGAATTAGTACTTAAAAAAAATACTAAAATTAAGAAAAGGAAAATGATACAATAAATGATGGCTTGTTCGGTGCATGACATATTTATTCAGTCATTAAATATCATATATTTCAACAACACTTAATCATAGTGAAATATGCTTTTGATATAAGGTTAAGTTGTAAAAACCCACTCATTTAGATTTTAAAAGTATAGGAACTCATATACACAAACATACACATATATATGTCTGTATTTGGCATATATATATGTATATATATATACTATATATATAGTAGAACCTCCACAATTGACCACGTCCCTACATTAGCCATCATCTTAAGTTGACCTAATTGTCATAGACCAGACGTACCACATGTACTCAAAAGAATTTTCTTATTTTGACCTCCTCTGTAGGTTGAACAGTTTGTTACAGTCCCTTGGGTGGTCAACTTACAGAGGTTCTACTTTATTATGTAAACAATATTTATTTATCTATATATGAATAAATGTGTTAAGGAATTTATGCATCAAAATATTAATTCTGTTTTTTCTTCCCTTGGCAGACTGAGCAGTGTTGATTCTTAATTCCTTCTTAATAATCTTCCATGTTTCTAAATTCCTGTAATGAGCATGTGCTATCTCATAGTCAGGAAAATGTTGCTTTCTTTTAGCACTCCTTGGCTTTATCTTGACAAGGAGTTTGAATTCATAATTAATTGGAGGAAAGGAAGATGACTTCTAGCTCCTGAAGCTTTCAATATGAATGAAAAATGAATGCTTTTCATAGCATTTCTGAAGTGCTGATCTCTCTACTGTAGGTCCTTAATTTGTTAAGTTGTAAGGCCATGAAAACATTCATTATCTATTCCAAATGCCTCTGCCCAATGCTCATTCAAAATTTTTTGAAATAATTTAACATAGCAATATGAAACTTAATGCAGACCACACATGTGAGGGGAAGTTAACACCTAAAATGTATTCATGTCAATGAAATAATTTGATATTTAATTTATTCAGTTGTTTCTCATGCTTTCTTTATCAGTCATATTATGCACCAGAGTGATGAGCAAAACAGTTTTTCATGCAGCGAGGAAATAGACAATCTCAAACAATCTTGCAAGTAAATGTAACCACAATAAATGACACTAAAGGAGACAGGCAGAAGAAATGAGATGGTTAAAATATGAACTTTAGATTTAGATGCCTGGGGTTGCTCCTAACTGCCACATACCAGCTTATGTGACTCTGACCGAGTCATGCAAGCTCTCTGTACTCAATTTCTTGATATGTAAAACATACATTTTAAAGTATTTATTTTACAGAATTATTAAGAGTATTGAGTTATTGAAACTGCTTATTTGGTAATGGTGTTTGACACATAGTAACCTATAATCAAATAGACAAAAGTGGTGTGCATGTGTTGACAGCATTTAATAAGAAGGTACAACAAAGGTGCCAGAGGAGAGTTCCTGGCATAACTTCTGATAGAACAGCAAGAATCACCTGTGTGTAGAACACAGTGTGTGAGAGATGTGTAAGGTTATAGTAGAGCATGGAGATGAAGACAGACCATGTGGGGCATGTTTCCCCACATTAAACTTTTTTTTTTTTAATTAAAGGGTTCTATGGGAGAGGTGACCTGATCAGGTTTCTCCTCTCTGGAGGAAAAAAAGAAAATCACTCTGACTCGGGAGTAAAGACCGAAAGAGTAACCCATGGATAGGGGAGGGTTGGTTAGGAAGCTATTACAATAATCTAGGTGAGAGACAAGGTAGTTGGATCTAAACTAGAGATAATTGAAAAGAAAAAAATGGACTCATTTGAAAAGTACTAGGAGACAAAAAGAACCTCCGTAGGTGGTAGATCAGATGTTGGAAAGGAGAGGGAACTATTCAGACTAACATCAGGGTTTCTGGGGCTACTGAGATAGCAACCACTGAGGGAAAAGACAAGATTTGGCAGATAGAGCATGGCTTTGTATCTAAATAAGTTGAGTTAGAGGTCACTTTGAATCTTCTGAGTACAAATGTCAATTAGGCAGTTGTTTATACTAATCTGGACCTCAAGGTTGACTAAAAAATGTCCATGTTTAGCAACAGAGAGGTCATTGTTGACCATAGAAATAACTTTTCTTTATTACTTGATAGGGATTCAAACTAAACTGGAAAAATTTGATTATTGGGTAGGGCAGAGGAAAGAAATGAAAATAAACACAGAAAATATTATCAAGATGGTACAAAGAAAAGAAAAGTGAAATAGTTAGAGAGGATGTGGGGCAGAAAGAAAATTTCCAGCCTTTGTTTTACTTAAGAACTTCAAAGGTTGATGAGAAAGATATATTTGAGAGGAAGATATTGAATATATAAGCAGAGAAAGTATAATCAATAGCACAAGATTTCTTAGTAAGTAAGTAAATGGATTAGCCTTACAAATAGGAAGGGAAGACCTGCACTGAAGCAAAGAGAGGACAGATTGGGTTCAGATGCAGGCCTCCAACCTATTAAGCCATGTCTTGCTTATGCTGGCTTATCAGCATTATGTCACCAATAAAATGAATCAATTGCAAGGGTCTGTAGGATACACAAACTGTCCAGATTTCTTCATACACTATTATGGAGAGGGGGGAATGAATTACTGAGCCATAGATGCAGCAGACTTTTAAATAAATGTAAATATGAGCTGGAGTTAGTTGATCCTCTTTTCTTATAAGAATATTAAAAATGCACCTGGCAAGTTAATCTCTTTATAGAGATCTTTCACGTCCTTTGTTAGGTAAATTCCTAATATTTCATCTTCTTTGGCATTGCTGTAAAAGGAATAGAGTCCTTGACTGTTCTTTGCGTTTGAGAGAAAATAGCAATATCTGAATTTTCTCCACTGGAGTGAGGCTGCCCTACAAGAACATGACAAACAAAACAAGAGAGACTTCTTTTTCTCTGGTGTCCTATGTGAAGGTTGAGTATCTAACCCTAACCATTGATCTTCTCATCCTATGTCATGCATTTGTGGGAGGCTCCAGCCTATTCTCACTGGTATCACAAGTGCTGGCAGGGCCTATGGGAGCAATGTCCAGACCAAGTACTCAAGATTCAGAGCTTCCCTTGATGTGAAGCTTTAAGGCTCAAATTTTGTCAGAAGGAATCCTGCATAAAGTACTGATTTCCCATTCTAGAAAGTCTTGGTATATATGAGGCATAATTCCTGATTATCTAATTTTGAATGCAGTTTACTGCCCATTTGCAAGAAAGAAAAGAAAAACTTTTCTATAGAGATGAAAATTGGTTTTCAAAATTTTAAGAGAACTTTTTGTCTATTATTTTACATTTTTTATACATCTAAAGGCATGCATGCTAATTATGGATGCAAATATGTTATAGAAATATGAAGATACATCTCTAAAGTCATATCCACAAAGTGATTGTTGTCTATTATTTTACATTTTCTATACATCTAAAGGCAGGCATGCTAATTATGCATGCCAATATGTAATATATGGAAACATTAACATAAGTGAATAACCATGGTGTTATGAAATAACTACCTTTGATAATTTTTTATATTTTTTGGATGTTTACTGTTTATATTCATTTGTTCATTCAATGTCTTTATGTGCCTCTAGAAATCAAGCTGTCTTAGCTACGGAAGACAGAGTGGTGTCCAAGAATTTCTTCACGGAATTTAAAGTCTAATGGGGAGTCAGTATTACCAAATTCATAAATTAATTATAATCGAAAATTGCTACAAAGGAACATTACAAGATGCTATGGTGGTCAGTGATGAGATCTGCTGGGCTTCTTAGTCTTCATAGCCTTAATCTTCCCTTGCTTGCAACGGAGATCACACTAGTCCCTACTTGCAGGGGGAGGGGTAAGAGGGGGCTCACGTGGTGGAGATTAAGTGAGACCGTGCACACACAGAGCTTAATTTAGTGCCTGGCATACAGTGGAGCTCACCAAATGGTAGCCATGGTCATGATCATTGTGAGCACATGCAGTAATTTCAGTTTGAGAAAGCTGAGATTTATGAGATTATGGAATCACTTTGTGGGTACGAATTTAGAGACAGTTGAAGGGGAGAGAAAATAGGAATCTAAACTCCTTAGGCCCAAAGAGCTTCACCTGGTAACCGAAGCTGCTTGTTAGCTGTTTCTATTTATGTACCTTGGCATTTAGGGATCCATAATCCTGCCCTAATGTGCTTTCCCACTCTTCTTTGAAATGGTCTCCATGTTCTGATCCAGCATATTCTTTCTGTATCTTATCTTACATTAGGAGCCTTCTCAGTTCCTTACATTACTTCCCTATTCCATTGTGCATTTGTTCTGTACCCACAAATTCGTACCCACAAAGTGATTCCATAATCTCATAAATCTCAGCTTTCTCAAACTGAAATTACTGCATGTGCTCACAATGATCAAAATGTAGTTAATGTATCTGGGCCTTAATGTCCTCATCTACTAAACAGGAATAATACACAGTAGCTGACTTACAGGTTGGTTGTAAGGACAGTTTACAAGATGCAAATGAGTGCCTGCTTCTGGTAAGTGTTAGCTATTATTCACATTTCAGGCTGCCTTTCACTCCCTTTATTTGAGTCATTAATCAACTGCCTTTATTTGAATTATTCAACCTATCTGCAAGCTTTCCTTTCTACTAAAAATTGCCACTTAAATGAAACTGTTATACTAAAGTATGTAATCTTATTCTGTAGTTTTTATAGACATGTCTACCTCATAATTATGATACAGTTTTCCATTGCTGCCACTGAAAAACGTAGTGCTTGATTTTATGTTACAAATACCTGAGACTGGCTAAAGGCAGAAAGGAATTGGCTCCAAATATGGAAGTGTCCATGGGTGGATTTGCTTTGCACCTCGCCTCTTGGCCTAACAGGACCCAAACCTGAAGCCAGACCCTCAGGATTCTTTGGCAGTCTCCACACACACACTCCTTTTCCCACCCACTGAAGGTTGCCTGTCTCATTGGTGATTATCTCTCTCTCCTAAGAAACATGTAAAAGGATTTGACCTTTGATATCCTAAAAAATAAAAACTTTTGCCTTGAAAATAAACTTTGAGTTGTAATAATACTTCTTTTGACTTTTTTTTTCATATTCGGTAGAACATTTTAGTAATCTAGGCTTTGCCTATAGAAAGCAAGAAGGTCATTTTTAAGTAATGTTTGTGAAATGTTTAGAGGATTGATTTTAGAACCTTAGTATATTTGATAGTACTTCTTTTTAAATTTATCTTTTATTTTAGAGTATTACAGGGTTCTTTTTAAATTTATCTTTTATTTTAGAGTATTACAGGGTGCACAGTTTGCATTTGTACATTTTGCATCAATGGTTATGTGTACCCTTTACCCAGAATATATGCCATTAAAGTCATTGCATTCTTTTGACTTTTAAGTTCACTAGTAGAAGCTAGAAGGTTTTATTGCCCTGTAAGATGTGCAGTAAAAGATCTTAGAGTTAATAGGTCGTCCTCACATATCCAACCCCTAGCTTAGCTTTCAAATTCTTTTTTTTTCCTCCCATAGCCCTCAATACAATTAGATGCCATTTTAAAAGGGCAAGTTTCATGTATAATGAGTGTATGTGTGTACATACATGTATGTATGTGTATTCTGAATTGTTCTGGGGTCACAGGTAAAATTACATTTGACTGGGGGCCATGCTTCAGCCATTTCTAAACCCCTGGCACCAAGAATGGTGCCAGTTAACATTCACTCAGTGCACTCTTACTGAAATGAATGGAAGCGAAGTGAAATGAAACCAAGAGATGTTATTTGTTCTATGCCAAGATTCATTTATTCCAGCATTATTTTTTCTAGTGCTCAAAGACCCTTTGGGTGAAAGAGAGGACTAGGCTGCTAGCATCTGTTCTGTCTTACAGAATTACAATCTAGTTTTAAAGAGCATGAGCTTGTCAGATTTCTTAATCTTACAGAACCCCCTAGTGGACAATACTGGGTGCTGCATTCTGAAGCTAAACAGTGCGTACGAGTTCCACTCGTGCGGCCTTCAAGCTACACAAAGATGCACCTTTTAATGTATTTAAACATTGTTTTTGATAAGTGTGTTTTTAAAGGAGAACAGGCACACAATAATTTAAATGATAAAACACATGAAAATAAGTAAAATTATTCCAATCGCGGTCCAACTGTTTCGGTTATTTGGTTTATAACAAAAACTCATCCCTTTCTATTCCTACTCGTGACAGTTGACTTAAAGTCAGTTCGATGCTCTCAAGGCCCGCTTTTAAGACTTATTAGGACCAGAGCAGCATTTAGTTTAGGACTAATTATTCTCAGCAGCTGAAGTAAAACCATTCTGAGTACCCATGTTTGTGGATTTTTGAGGTTTTCAGTATAGTTGGGGGTACTGGACACAAGACGCTGTCCCTTGCAGTCCTTTCTGATGGCTCTTTTCCAGCCTCTGCATCCCTCCCCCACATGTCCCAGTCAGTTCTCAGCTGTCCAGGGGAGCCCCACTCCCCCAGGAGAGCAGAACATGCTCTCTACACAGCACTCAGACTCTGTCCTGCAAACTCTGGCTTCCTGGGTCACCTCTTTGGACCCTCAACTCTGTCTCCTCAACCCAGTGAGTCACCAGGTTCCCCCTGGTGGTCACCCTGCTCCAGGTCATGGGAACACTCAGGACAGTGAGCTGGGCAATCACAGGACTCCCTCTTTGGTTTCCTGCCTCTTCAGGGGTCACTGTCGTCCTTGGCTAATGCCCAGGGTTTTGAAAAAAATTGCTTTCTGCATTTTGTCTAGTTTTTGGTTCCCTGTCACACCATCTTGCCCAGAAGCAGAAGTCTTCCCTCTTCATTGTGAAAGGAATTCTGTGTGACTCTTTTGAGGGTATTTCTCAGTGACTTTCAGGGTAAGAAACACGTGCCTCAGGATCACTTGGGACACCTGTTAAAAGTGCAGATCTGTGAGCTCTGCCCAGGCCTGCTCTGTCAGCATCTCTCCAGAGGCCCCCACAGCTGCTGCTTAAACAGTTTCCTGGGAGGCTCAGCAGTCCTTAGGAACTGCATGAGGGCTTACGTGGACTCGGCCACCTGGTGCGTGCAGCTAATTGTATTCTAATAGGGATGTGGAGACGAAGGGATATTGCCTTGAAATTCTGCCAAGAAGCCAAGGCTTCTTTCTGTAGGTGAAGTGAGGCCACCTGTCCGAGACACCATCTATTTGATTTTTCTTCCCTTAGAGTTTCACAAGCAGGTGAAACCGTAACTTCTTCAGCTGCTGAAAAAACACTTGGCTCTGGCTCAGGGTTCTTTGGTAAATAATTGCTTATCTTGACTGCGGAATGACCTTTGACTATTTTTTTCTTAAGAAGGAAAAAGTAACGAAATGGCATCTGCTGATGCCTTGGGGGAAAGCATTTACAGTTGCAGATCCTTGGGCGAAGCCCATTTGAAAGATGGCATGTCTGCGAGGGGCTGGGAATTACAGTGACTGCCTCCGGGAATCACTTGGACTGGACTTGTGGGGAGTTGCAAATGATGGTCATTGGGGGTCACTCTTAACTGGTTCCTTACCTTGTGGCTGGAGTGTGCAGTAGGGCGCTCAGTAGTAAAGGCAAGAGTGTGAGAGAAAGAAGGGGGAGAGCAGGAGAGAGGACGGGAAAGACGAACTCAAGAACCTTATTTCCCTCCGAACCTAGAGAGTGCATGTTCCCTCTGAAACTAAGAAGGAAATAATAATAATAATGAAGCCATTGGTAACTAATTTTTTCCTTAGATGAGCTGTAATCACTAAAAGCTTGAACTCTTTGGTTAAGAAATTGGTAAACTCAAACTGTTTAGAAGCCTTAGGCATGTTTCAGTTCCTTTTATGTTAGCTGAGCCTTAATGTGGCACATTGATCAATGCTGAGGATGGTGGGAGGATAGCCGCATGCTGTGGAAAAGATCTGTTTTCAAAGCCTCACACAACGTTCACAGAAGAGCCTTTCTCTAGTTGTCTGTCTTCCAAACAAGGATCTCCAGGAAAACCTAGAGTTTCACTATGGAGCAACTCTGCCTGTGTGTGCAAACGTCACCAGTGTTAAACGTCAACCGACCACCGAGAATAGGTCTTAGTTCCTACTGAGTATTTGGATTTTGCACACGAAGTGCTCTGTTTTCCTGGAAAGGGTTGGTCTTCACGCGAGGCCACATCGGTATTGGTCAGTCATGCCTGACCAGTCCTTCCTGGTTCTAGAAAGGAGTAGGGAGGAACATGAAATGCTCCTTCTCATTCTCAGTTATAACATGATCTCTTCAAAGGATGTCATTGAATTTATTTATCCTTTGAAGAGGGCACACGTTTTAAATGAAATAGAACTATCCTGGAAATCAGGAATCGGAGCCATGGGTCTTGGCTTTGTCTCAAACTGAGACAACTTTTATGTTCTTCATATACATACGGTGGCCATAAAGTTTGTGTGCAATTTACAATAGTGTGAAATTTAAAATCTCACATGAACTTTTGAGCATCCTGTATAAGGTAATTTGAAAAGTTGATGTCAATATCCTGTCTCCTTATGAATTATATAACTCTGTATTACTTAAATTAAATCACATATATCCCCATTAAATTTTATTCAGCACAGTTTGAACATTTTTATTTTTTTCTAAAACAAGCAAATGAAATAAAAAGTGAAAGATTAATTAATATATTAATTAAATATTATGAACACTTATTTTTATCTCGAATATTTATTAGTCCTTTCAAAGCCCATTTGGATGGATAAATTTTTAGATGGCACACAATGAATTTCTCTTTTCTGTTGTGGAGTGTTAACAATTCAAATCTCAGTTATAATTTTTATTATATTAATATAACAACAATAATAATGGAATTTATTGTTAAAAAAAACTTTTGCTTTGGGCTTTTGCAAAGGGAAAAAATTTGATTAAGAGTGTTTCCTTATGGATTTGGAAAATAGTCACAACGTGAATATTCTCTTTCTTCCCACCAAGTAGTATTATCTATAGGCAAGAGAAAGGAACAGTGCTACAGGTTATACTTTGAGTATAATAATGCAAGACACAAAAAGGAACCCAATAACTTTTTATTGAATAAATGAATAAATTAATGGATGGATAGAGTCCACTTAAACTCCACTATGGAAAATACATAAGATCCTTCATTGCAAAAGAGAATTTTTAGTAATTTTATTGTGATCTCTATAAGGCACATTTAGTCTTATGAATTTTTTACTTGAAAATTATCTCCATAGGTGGTGATTTTGTACTAGACTAGGCTCCTATCCAATTTTAGGACATTTACTTACTAGAATAATAAAAAAGTATGTATAAAATACGGTGTCATTTCTTGGACATGATTCCTAATGGTAGTAATAGAACAAAACTCCAGCATCTATACAAAGAACCATTCATTAAAAGAAAAAGATTTTCCATGTTTCTAGCCAGCAAAAATATTATTTTTACTTTACAAATAAAAAAATTTAGGCAAAAGCTTGTATCATTTGTATCTTAACAACAGAATTTAAAGTGGGATGTACTCATGGAAGGAGGCTTTTTTTTTTGAGACAGAGTCTTAAGCTGTCACCCTGGGTAGAGTGCTGTGGCATCATAGCTCCAGCAACCTCCAACTCCTGGACTCAAGCGATTCTCCTGCCTCCGCCTCCCAAGTAGCTGGGATTACAGGCACCCGCCACAATGCCTGGCTATTTCTTGGTTGTAGCCGTCATTGTTGTTTGGCTGGATTTGAACCCGGCAGCTCAGTGTATGTGGCTGGTGCCTTAGCTGCTTGAGCCACAGGCACTGAGCCTAAAGTGGGATGTACTCATGTAAGAATGTTATTTATGAAATAAAAATCATGTTTATACAGTTGATTATCGAAAGATTTGTAAAGTGCAACATACATAGAGATGTGTATACACACACACACACACACACGTGAAGCTTTAAGAACAGTAGGAAATTGATTCTTCTGTATCTGTCATCTAAGAAGCTATTACATGCCATGCTCAAGTCACATTCTCTGCTTAACTGCCCTTTCCTGAATTTTATTTTTATTTTTATTATTCTCCTTAAATAATCTGTTTAGCCTACTATGATTCTGAACTTTACATAAATGAAATAATACTGAACGTATTATTCTGTGATTTCTTCTCAATATTGTGATAGTATTTGGATTTTGCTCATGAAGTGCTCTATTTTCAATTCATTTTCAGTGTTGTTTTGTCTCATTGCTCAAACCCAAATCATCTAATTTGTTCATTGTCCTGATGAAAGTATATTTTAAATGTTTCAAAATATGAAATGTTCATTTATTTCATTTTAATCTTTTTTTCTCTTTCTTGATAACAGTACCATTCTAACCTTTAAAGAATGTTAGTCAAATCCTTCCATTGTAAGTTTTTGATTGATTTTTGTTAGAATTATATTTGCCATAAGGTTTAACTGAATCCTTAAATAACTACTCAATATGCACAGAGAATAGAAGTAAAAATCTGCATTTCTGTCATCTTTATGATCTCATTCAGCAGAACGGTAGCCTAGCCTGTTTGTGCCAATTTGCTTGCAAATCTGTGCTGTTCTGAGGAAAGAGAACAGAGTTTGATAACCTTACATTTCCTTTTTTGTGTAGCTTTTCTGGTCCTGTGCAAAATCTTTTCCCATTAAGCAGATCTATTAGCAACCTTTCATTACAGATGCACTTAGCCATGCACTTAGTGGGTTTTTTTTTAGTAAGTTTGAAATCATTCATGGGGTCTGCAAACCTGGTGCCAGATTTAGTCACCAATGGAAACAAGTTTGCTCAGTCATTCAAGAGGAGGTAGAGTTAATGGAGACATCAACTCCTTCTGGACACCTAAAAATCCCCCAAAGTGCACTTCTTATAACAAGCAGCAACTCCTTTGGCAAGGTCTACCTGGAGAATTAACATCAGCCCAGACAACTAGTCATGTGACCTTCTAGGGCAGGGGTCCTCAAACTTTTTAAACAGAGGGCCAGTTCAGTGTCCCTCAGACTGTTGGCGGGCCAGACTGTAGTTTAAAAAAAAAAAAAAAAAACTATGAACAAATTCCTATGCACACTCCACATATCTTATTTTGAAGTAAAAAAATAAAACGAGAAAAAATACGATATTTAAAATGAAGAACAAATAAAGGTAAATCAACAAACTTACCAGTATTTCAATGGGAACTATAGGCCAGCCTGCTTTTGGCTAATGAGATGGTCAATGTTCAGTTCCATATTTGTCACTGCTAGTCGTAACAAGTGATGCAAGTGTGCATCAGTTAGTCTAGATTTGGTTGGAGATTTCAGCTGTTTCATTCTGGAAAAAGTCTGTTCACAGACATAAGTACTACCAAAGATGGTTGCCATTTTGAGTGCATGGTTCCTGAGATTAGGATATGTCTCAGAGGGGAGAGATGCATA
>CAUYRH010012550.1:0-11227 GCA_963574655.1 Perodicticus potto | reverse complement strand
ATAAATGTATTTTCTCTACTATATGATTTTCTTAACAATTTTTTCTAGCTTACTTCATTGTTAAGACTATAGTATATATACTTTTAGTCCCAAGTGTAAAGTGAAGGAGACACCAAGGCACAGGTGTCTCCTCAGCAGTTGTCCAGCCCTTTTGGCTATTGGAGCTTCTGGTGGGCCTTGTAGGTCCCCCTCCTTGCCTGTCATCCCAGAACTCTAATCTTAATGGTGCTGGGTTTATTTTTTTTTTCCACAATTACCTTTTGAGAGAAAATCTTTTATTTTTCTTTCTTTTCAGTAATGGTGTAGACTCCAGGAATGAAGAGAGCAAGCAGTGTTTCTGGCATCCAACTCTAGTTATAGTTGATTCAGGGCTGCTGCCATGGCAGCTCAGTGGGGCGGTCAGAGGCAATCCCAGAATCCCTGTTACTTAGCAGCTTTGTGATCCGGGCCAAGTTACTTAATATCTTCGAGCCCTGGAGTTCTAAAATGGGGGAAAATACCTCCTCATTGAATGGTTATATATGTGATAATCTATAACAAGCTTGTATAATTTACCACCAGTAGATGTTATTGACATGGTTCAGTGTTGGATGCCTCAACAGTATATTTTGACAATTCAATAGCATGTAGTAAATTTGTAGTCAGACTTGTGTTAGGTACTATTAGTAGTGAAAGAGAACATGCTGCTGTATCATTTTTTTCCCTCATCAGAAGGTGTCTCAAATTTGCTAATCCACCTAACTAAGCATATGTTAAGGGAAGGAAAGGATCTCAATCTAGTAACTAAAACTTTATATAAAAAGAAGGATCTGTATATGAGCAAACTGATTTTGGGATTAGGTTAAACCATTTCTGGAAATGATTTTTGGAAGTAATCTTAATTTTTTCCTGCCATACATGGTCTCTTCTCTGTGGTTGACCTCTTTCTTTTTAAAATGTATTCTGTGGGGAAAAGTTTAACTAAAATGGTTTTTAAGAATTGCAACTTCAGGTAGAGAGCAGTATAAGCAACGCCATGTCAAACTCAGGGTGGTGGCAGAGCACGGGCTCGCAGGCCTCACCTCTTATGCTGCCTTAGCCCTTTCTCCAACATTTGTTGTAATATAGGACATATTTCATACCAGACTCTAAAATACAGGTTTGTTTAGCTATTGCCTTGCACTGAGTATTTTCCCCTTTGTGGAATAATCCCTTATTAACTATGGTATTTATATTTTACCTTCTAGTAAATTTTATCTCTTATCTGAAATATGCTTTTTACAGCATCCAGGTTTAATACATAGACTGAGGACAGCGGGAAAGAGGTTACTGTAGCTCAAGATACAAATGGAAAACGTGCTTGCTAGAGGCACTAAGTTCTAATGATTATAACTCAGAGAAAAAGACATATTGCCTCATAGAGTAATTTACTCAGTTTTCTGATTACCTATGGTATTCATAGAATTCACAGAAAACTATCTAATGTTGAGGAAATAACATTGTGTTGGACTTAGATCAGCCAGAAAGAGCTCTTGGCTGTCTAGAAAGAAGGGGTTTAGATGACCCCATGGTGCAAGTGGGGGCATGTATTTCCAGCAGCAACAGAGTACGACACTGAACTTGAAGTTAAGCATGTCCACTTCTAGAAAATGTGTTCCTTTTTTGATAAACTTTTTCTGTCTCTGATTAAGAGACTAGAATAGTAAGCTTGGAGTATCCAAGGCAGAGTCCCAGGAGCCCACACAATAACTCAATTAGACACAGGAAAGAGCTGAGCAGAGAGGGTGCTGTCAATCACTGCTCAGTTAGATCGAACTGATGATGGCTTTTGTCATGGCTTTTCCTAAAAACAGCTAAAGTTCTGAAGAATAGAAAAAAATAGACACACATACACCTGTGTTCTCAAAGTCAAATTCATTTTGGTCACTTGCCTAAGACCCCCTGGAGAATCCTGATGGGGATGGAGACCTACTTTTTACTATTTGGAAAGATAGACTTCTGCTGAATGGACCAGCAGTTCAGCAGTTCTGCATGGTTGCCTTTATCATCAATTTAATTGATTACAAACTTAGGTTACTAAGCTCTGCACTCCAGTCTCTTGCCTAACCCATGGAAAAATTCAATTGGTTTTCAATTGCTCCTTGATGACTGAATTTGTCCAAGAAAATGTCTTTACCCTTCAGTGAGCAGGAAGAAGAGAGCATTTTGGAATGACGGATGGAGAGAAGTTAAAAACCAAGGCAAGAGGAGGCCCACAGTTGGAAATTGTGTGGCTATTCCTTGGGCCCTTGCCATTATTAGCTATAGGGGTAAGCTGGGGAGTCCAAATGTGGGGGGCCCAACACAGAGAAAATATATGCTTAGCAAAGTTTTCTTTTTTAGCATGAACTTTTATATGATCTCAATACCATAACCCAAGAAGCTTTGCCTCCCTCATCCGCAGAAAGCTGTATCTTGTGTCCCTGACCTCTTCTCTTTCAACACAACAGAGCATTATTTTGACATTCAGACGGGTCCCATTAAACAGAAACTCTTGTTTTTCTTTCTATGATTTTTCTTGTCTTTCTAACATGTTTATCTACACTTTCTCAGCTATTCAGTGAAATCTTTCTAAATTGTTGAAATGAGAAACGTTAGACCGGGAGTTAGGATCCTATAGTGTTTTTGACCCAGCAGCCCTGGCTCTGCTACTAACTAGTGGTGTGATCCCAGGCAAGCCACTTGTTTTTCCTGATCTTTATTTTATTTTATTTTATGGTTCTAAGTCTGGTTTATTGTTTTTTTTTTAAATATCAGATTAATATGAGGGTACAAACAATTAGGTTTCCTGATCTTTAAAACAAAGAGATTGGGGAGATGCCATCTTCTAGTAATTCGTCAAAATGACAAATACAAAGGGAAAGAGGAGGGGCACCTGATATGTGTTTTTAGAAAACAGGGAGCTGTTCCTTTGGCCACATATATGCAAATCTACAAGAAAGGTGATATTGTAGACATCAAGGGAATGGGACTGTTCAGAAAGGCATGCCACACAAATGTCACCATGGCAAAACTGGAAGACTCTACAGTGTATCCAGCATGCTGTTGGCATAGTTGTAAACAGACAACTTAAGGACAAGATTCTTGCTAAGGGGATTAATGTTCATATTGAGCAAATTAAGCACTCTAAGAGCGAAGATAGCTTCCTGAAATGCATCAAGGAAAATGGTCAGAAAAAGAAGGAAGCCAAGAGAAAGGTACTTGGGTTCAACAGAAGCACCAGCCTGCTCCATCCAGAGAAGCCCAGTCTGTGAGAACCAACAGAAAGGAGCCTGAGCTCCTGGAACCCATTCCCTGTAAGTTCACGGCATAATAAGGATGCAGCCTAGCACACAGGAGAACCAAGAAAACCAACAGAACCATGATACTAAGTGGTGGTTTATTCCTCATGGATTCATGGCCTGATAGGTGTGCAGCACAGCACACAGGAGAACTAAGAGACCCCATGGAACAGTAATATAAGGTGCTGGAACCTATTCCCATGAATTCATGGCATAATAGGCTTACAAAGCTTTGTCACATTGAATGGCAAGGCGCCTTCCTGAACGACTGGAACCCTTTCCCTATGAATTCATGGCATAATAGGTATTAAAAATAAAAGCCTACTACTACTGTATATAAAAAAGAAAAAAAAAACAAAGAAATTAGAAATGATGGACTGTAAGGCACACATGGCTCTAGCAGCCCAGCCATCATCATGGAACCGCAGTGCTTTCTCTCTGGGGGCCGGATTTCAGTGGCTACACCTGCTGTCAGCAAGCCGCTCTCTACTCCTCAGTGGCTTCTGGTCTCTGAAAAGATTTTACCAAACTAATTTTGTCCTATTCATTAATTAACAATATAAATATATACGTTTAAATTAACAACTTCTTCAAAAACAGTGAACCATTAATAATAAAATTTTATAATCATCATAAAACCGTCCAGAGCAGGGAAGATGGTGCAATAATTCACACCTAATGGCTTTCAACCTTGGGCCCACAAACACACTAGTTAGAGAAATGAATTCAGATACTGTAATTCATGCCAGGTCATGTTTTATTATTTAATTCATCCTTGATACTTAAAAAAAAAAAAAAGCCTTTGGTACTCAAACACTCCCCAAACTTACCATGCCACCAGCTCCATGAGAATCCAGAGAAATTCCATATTTGTCTACATTTTGAGCTTTTTAGTTTGGAGTTATCTGAATTTTGGTATTTTTTATAATAGAAAATTATTTTATTTAAGAAAAGAAAGTTTATATAATATAATCATAACCTTAACTCCAAGTTTAGAGTACTGAGACAATTCTCCTTTGAGAAAATTTTTCGTTAAAGGGAAGAAAGGCAAAGGATGAGCAGTCCACAAAGCGAGTAGAAATAGTAATTTACAAACAGAACTGTAGAACTGTAGCAAATAAATGTTAAAAAAAAAAAATCTGGACCCAGAGCACACACTCTGAAGCCAGACTGCCTGTACTTAAATCTCAGCTCCACCACCTACAAGTTGGGTTTGACCTTGGGTAAACTTTACTTCTCCAGCTTCGGTTTCCTCATCTATACAAAACAGATGATGATAGTACCAGGTTGTTAGGGGGATTATGTAAATTAATACGAGTAAAGTGTTCGGAAGACTGTCTGGTACTTAGTAAGTAAGGGATATATGTACACTAGTAGTAGTCTTGGCATTCCTTGAAGGATTGTAAAGATATGGATGTGTTTCCTTTGTATCTATATAGCCCAGCTCTTAGTCAAACGTGCAAGGCTAATTTTAAGATGGGTGAATGTACCCTGAGGCCTGTTTGCAAATTTACCAGGGTCAATTAATCTAGAAGGGTTTAAAGTGCAATGATAATGTTAGTATGAGTGAGGAAAATAAGAGATTAAAGGGAAAGAAGCAAGACTGGGGAAAGATTTTGTGCATTTTGAAAATAAGTTAGCAGCATTCGAATGAGTTTTAAACAACTCACACATGGCTCTAGCAGCCCAGCCATCATCATGGAACTACAGTGCTTTCTCTCTGGGGGCTGGATTTCAGCCGGATCATTAGTGTGATAACGATTATTTCTTTTTGTGAATTGGAGATGCACAGTGTTTTTTGTTTTGGTTTTTTTTAAAAATAAATATATCATGCAAGGAAAGAGAGGCACTTTTATTGATTTTTCTTGGGAACAAATGTGTGCTTTGGTGATGTGAGAGTGTAGAACAGCTTTGCTGCCGCTCTTCTGTCTTGTGATATGGGAGTTCTGTCTGCCTCACAGGGTCTAGAACCGTCAGCGGAACCAAACCCCATAATGATTGAAAGTTTATAAAATCCAAAAAGGTAAACACATTTTTATAGGATTAGGTGACCAACTCCCATAGCAAGAAAATGAAAATTCAGAGAAGGCATCTACTTGGATCTTGTACCATAAATTCTACATTTCTTTCTTTCTTTCTTTTTTTTTTTTTTTTGGAGTCCATCAGCTCTTTAGGTTCAATTAATTTGCACTTGTCTTGCTCAATAGAAACCATTCTTTTTTTTTTTTTTTTTTTAAAAACAAAATCAAATTTATTAATTGGCTACAATATGCTAGTTGGTCATAAGTCGTAATCCAGAAAGATTTCTGACCCAGAAAGTGAAAAATTACTCAAAAAGTTGGCAAGAGGAGTCAGAAAGACAGTATAGACAAGTGAAATTAAGAAAGAGGGGCTGCTTGCTTTCAACATGAAATGTAAATCAGAGGTGGGAATGAACCACACTAGGAAAGCAACTTAGTAACACCATCTAATAGACAGATGAAGATTCCAAATCCAGCTCTCCTGCAGAAGGGCATGTAATTGTTCTGTGATTTCCTCATCTGTAAAATACAGGGATTGGATGAGGTGACCTCCAATATTGCTTCCACTCAAATATTCTCCTTGTTTTATTAGCCTGAGGAATCACAAAGTGGATCTGTTGGCAAGGGAGTCATGAGGTTAATGTGTTTGTGGATTTGGTGGGAGATGTTTAACACTTCTGCTTTTTAAATGCACTAATGGTGTCTAATTATTTTAGATATTAATTGGATATTTTTGAAGTAATTGTCTTCCAGGCAGTGTATTAGGCAGGAGGAATATAACAGTTTAAGGAAAAGACACGGACCTCTGTTGTCAAAAGAGATGATCATCCATTGACCATAAACAAATCCTGATCTTGGGAGCAAATGGAACATATATGAGAGTGGACGATTAAGTTTGTGAACTCATCCTGGAAAAAAGCTGCACCTCACTGCTGTTTATCGCTACGGCCACCTTCCAGGTGCTCCCCCCGGGCAGCTCCGCACAGACCCTAGCACCTAATCTCCTCTCTAAACCAATTTTGGCACTTTTTTCTGGAATGGCCATCAGAGCTGTTGTTGTACAAGTCAACCTTAAAGCAAACAGAGGGAAAAAAAGTTGTTTATTTATGGGCTGTTGTTGTATAAGTCAACCTTAAAGCAAACAGAGGGAAAAAAAGTTGTTTATTTATGATGTTTGTGTAATTATAACATTTAGAGTCACATCATATAAATAACAGTAATGTGGAAATAGAATTTTGATCACATATTTCATACAGCAGTATTGGCGGGCTCTTCAGAAACATCTTTGCCTTTTTTAACTTTGCCTTCCTTCATCGGAGCCACTTTAGAGTTGTCATCACAGTTTGCCAGACAATCTTCTCTCTCACCTAAAGTCTTTGATTTATGAATTTTTTGAAATGCGTGTATGTGTGTATTACATATCCCCCTGGAAATTCTGTCCTAAGCCACAGTTTGATGAACATGATCTCTGGCAATAAAGTCTTTCACTGTGTGTGTGTCTGTGTCTGTGTGTGAAGCAGTTTTTAAAGGCTTGTTTGCAGCAACATCTAATCTTTCAAGAATGGTGACAAATTGCGTTACATTTCTTTGCCCTTTTAAAAAAATATTTTTCATTAATTCCATTAGATATTCCATTAATTCCATTAGATATTAAGAACCCAATCAGTATATATTGAGTTAGAGGACAAAGCAACTTCTTTGTACAAGTAATTAGTTCTTAAAGTAATTGAGAGTGTCTCTCCCATACAAGATACTCTAAAAGAGATTGCTAAGTACAGTGATTCTTCCTCCTTTTTTAAAAAAGGGGTGTGTGTGAAGCTTGAGAGAGCCTATACTCCCAATCTGTTTTTGCAGAATAGGATGAATGATAAAGGAGAAATCATCTTCATATTTGCATAAATCCTGATCTTTACAGCTACTGGTCCTTGGACATACAATTAGAAGAAAACGATGATTGTATGATGTTTATCATATATCTGCATTGCTAAAAGCCAATATTTTTTCATAGGATAAGAAAATGCTCACGAGAAATCTAGCATTTAGGAAAAACAGCTAAAACAGTTGCAATAAAACCGGAATGCTAGGAAAGAAACTGGAGCAATGAAGTGAGTTTTTGTAATCAGTGTGTAGACTAATCGCACCACGTTTTCAACTTTTGTTTCCACTTATTTTACAACTTTAATTTCCACCAGAATCAGGGTGGTTTCCAACAGTCAAAAGGCCTCTAATTGATTGCCCATGAATCAATGTCCATCAGTTTCATAGGAGAAAGCATTAGATTGGTTGTCAATGGAATAGGTTTCTATCTTGTTGGATCTTTACACCTCCTTTGGCTTTGGAAGAGGACCGATCATTTGGAGCAATGTCATGTACAATTAGCATTGCACAGCCTTATTGGTCTGGATGAAGAAGAAAGTGTTCAGAAGAGCCAATTTGCCAAATATCCAAAGCACTGTTAAAAAGATAGCTGATTTTAATGAAAAGCTTCTAAAATATACACATATTTCTGTATTAAACAGAATTCCTATAGAATAAATATTTTTGTGGGGTCAAGGTCACTGCTTTCATGGGCATCAGTTATATAATGTCCCCCTCCCTGATTGGCTGATTTAGGTGGTCTCATGCCGTGCCATGCCACCAGCTGTGCTTTGTTACTGTAAGGGCTTCTAGCAAAATTCCTGAACTGTCTTATTATTTGTTATCTGCTGACCCTTATGTTGGTGCTGTCCTGTGCCAGGGAGAGCTCGGTAATCAAGCTTGGGAAGCAGCAGTGGGGCAGAATTTCTTATTCTCACCATGCCACTGACATGGCCCTGAGGCAGTTTCTTTAGGCCAATGCTTACGCTTCTTTCAATGACCTCATTAGTGAAACAGGCAAAGTAATTATGGCTTTGGAGACAACAGAAGGATTAACATAGCACAGTTTGGGGCATATAGTTGTCATTTAATAAAAGCAGTCTTTCTTTTCAACCTTCTTAAATATAAACGCTTAAAAATAAAAGTAAAAGTAAAGTAAAATAAAAACAGACTGTGATTATACCATTTTTTTTCCTCTGAGAGAAATAAAAACAATTAGGTGAAAACTGATGGAAAAAAAGTAATTTTCAATGATGCTGAGCTATTCCCCGGGGTCTTTAAAAATCCCTGATTGAAATGAATGAATATGCAAGTGTCACTTATCGATGGCCTCCTCCCATAAGCAGTGAACTCCTTTGAAATCATGGGGAAGTAATTGTAAAAGAGGTTATATGCGTACAATTACTTCTCTGTTGCAATAAGGATCATAAATAAGTTCACAATCAATTCATCTGCAACGTCTTCAGTTTCACTGATTTCGTAGACTACAATAAAATGGAAGTTGAGAATGAATAAATGAAAGGCCGTGGAGAGATGCTGAGGACCTTGCTCACAGCTGTCTTTGTGATGGAGCCCGGATGGGAAACTTGGGAGGCCTATTTAATGGCATAGCATCCTCTTCCTGGCTCTTCTTGGTTTCTTGAGTAGAGAGATTTGATCTTTTTGGTAAGAGGTGTTCTCACCTCCTTGCCACACCTTCCTCTGTATTCCTGTGGGCTCAGGGAGGTCCAGCACTTTTAACCATTGATACCTGGGCTGGGCACTGCATCCATCCATTCTGACCCTTAGAAGCTCCTGTGGCTTGAGTGTCAACTATGAAAACCCCTCAGAGAATTTTTGTTGTTAAGGATTTCATCCACTGGCTTATCTCAGAGAGAATAACTAGAAGTAGAAAAGTAATGTCCTTTATTTACCATGAATTCTTCAGTGGCAGTGGAAGGCTTCACTTCGTCCTCAGGAGGACCCAATGCTGGCAAGTGCTCCAGATACTTCCCTCTTGCTGGTGCCTTCAGTCAGTCATCGCAGGAACATCGATCGGGAAGAGTCTAATGAAATATGAATGGCAGGGAATGTGTTGGAGAAAGAGCAGATCCAGTCTGTGAGTTATATTGGAGAAGAATTGGGCCCATTAGGGGCTTCGTTGAGTATTCAAGAGGGACATTTCTTGCTTTATAATATATGCTTTGGTTTGCCTTGTGGAAAATTTATTGTTCATTCATTTGATGTACTTCTTTAAGAGGTCAACTTTGACTTCTAGTGCTCTCACAATTTATTCTTTACTCCATTGTTCCTTGCAAACCGTCGTTATTGAAGTTCTTTATGCATTTAACTTGTCAAATAGCCAACGTACTCTCTAAACTGCTCTGTACAATTAACAGATATTTTGCAATTGGGGCAGGATAAAAATCAGACTTACTGGTGCTAGTACATACAGGGCAAATTAATTAGCCTACTGTGTTTTCAGAAATAAAATTTGCTAAAGCCAATGACCCCACATCCATAGAGGTCAATTACCTGGGAAATTGTTGGCTTATATGGACTGTACTATTATGAAAATATCTGAGGTCCATGAAATTGTTTGGGCTTTGCTTTTTCTGTGGTGAGACTTGGGGCTTTTAGTTGGAGTGTGTTTCAGTAGCCTAGGAAATGTACTAGAAGGAAAGGAATATCTTTTTACTTTAGAAAATATTTGTTTTAAAATTCTTAACCTGACAAAACAGTTTAAATCATTTATTTATTTATTTTACATTTGTACAAATTTATGGGGTACATGTGCGATTTTGTTACATGCATAGATTACATAGTGGTCAAGCCAGGGCTTTCGGGGTTGTCAGCACCCAAATAACGTTCATTGTGTCTGTTAAATAGTTTTCCATCATTCACATCACTTTCACCCCCTCATCCTTCTGAGGCTCCACTGTCTATCATTTTCCTCTGAACGTCCAGGTGCACACACTTATGAATGAAAACCTGCAACGTTGACTTTCTGTGTCTGGCTTGTTTCACTTCAGATAATGACCTCCAGTTCCACGTACGTTGCTGCAAAAGACTCGATTTCATTCTTTTTTATGGCCACATAGGATTCTGTGGTGTGTATGCACCATATTTTCTTTATTCATTCATCTGTTGATAGACACTTAGGTTGATTCACTATTACAAATAGTGCTGCAATAAACATACCAGTGAAAGTGCCTTTTTGATTTGTTGATTTCTTTTTCTTTGGGTAGAACCCCAGTGATGGGGTTGCTGTATTGAATGGCAGTTCTAGTTTTAGTTCTTTGAGAAATCACTACACTATTTTCCATAGAGGTTGGACTAATTTAAATCCCCATCAACAGTGTATAATAATTCCCTTTTCTCATCCTGGTCAACATCTGTTATTTTTTGTCTTTTAAATAATCATCTAGCTGGGGTAAGATGATACCTCATGTGGTTTTAATTTGCATTTCTCTAATAATTAGTGATGTTGAGCACTTTTTCATTAACCTGTTGGTTGTATGTATTTTTTTAATTTATTTTAATTTATTTTTATTTTTACATATACATGTGTTAATTAGGTTTCCACTTTTGCCTTCACAGAATTTAAAAGGCTAAAAATTTAATAACAATAACAATGTTTAAGATAAGGACTAGAAACAAAAACCATGTAAAGAAGGAATGAAGATAAATACATTCAGAAAAGAAAACAGATGATTACTGCATTGAAATATTAAGCAATATTAGTAATAATAATGCCAAGAAAGTAACTTTCACATTGTCAAATAAGACATAAAAGAGTGCTTTGACTCTGAGGCTCAGTATGAAGTCATCAGTTAACTTCTGATTTTTTTCCAAAGTCTCAAAAAATAGACAACTAATGTTATATAAATAAAAGTAAAGGAGAGTTTCAAAAAACAGATCATGCCAAATCTTATAGATAATAGAAAAAGAAGAAATATTTCAAAATCATTCTACTTGATCTGGATACACCTGATATTGAAATTGGAGAAAATATATTGTTATAAAGGGAAATTACAAACATATTTCACTTATAAGTGAGGATGCAATATC
>CAUYRH010012547.1:0-14333 GCA_963574655.1 Perodicticus potto | reverse complement strand
TGGCATCACAGCTCACAGCAACCTCCAATTCCTGGGCTCAAGCGAGTCTCCTGCCTCCGCCTCCCAAGTAGCTGGGACTACAGGCGCCCGCCACAACGCCCGGCCATTTTTTTTTGGTTGCAGCCGTCATTGTTGTTTGGCGGGCCTGGGCTGGATTCAAACCCGCCAGCTCACGTCTACGTGGCTGGCGCCTTAGCCCGTTGAGCCACAGGCGCCAAGCCTTAAAACAAGATTTGTCTGCACAAATCTTATACTCAATTATCAATAGCAGCTTTATTTATAATAGCAAAAAATGGAAATATTCCAAAATCCAACAATGGGTGAAAGGATAAATAAAATGTGGTACACCCACACAATGGACTATTTACTACTCAGCAATAAAAAATAAAATACTGATGTATATACTGTAAGGACAAACCTCAAAGTCATCATGCTGAATGAAAGAACCCAGACTTCCTCCCTTCTCCCCAAGTAACAGTAAATAATACATGTTTCCATTTATGTGAAATTCCAGAAAATGTAAACAAATCTACAGTGACAAAAAGCTATCATTGATTGTCTGGGTATGGAAAGAGGAAAGGATGGACCACCAATGAACAAGTAACTTTCACAGGTGATGAAAATGTTCTGTACCTTGATTGTGGTGGTGGTGGTTTCACAGGTGATACATCTATCAAAACTTGCTGCAGCACATTTTTCCTTCAAATGGCTAGTTTATTATATATAAATACCTCAATTAAGTGTTTTTCAAAGGAAATTGCTGAATTCAGGCTAGGAACACAGACAGCATTCTAAAAAGAGAGTCACCAACTCCACCATGGTGTTCTACAACCCAATCAAAAGCTGAGAGAACCCCAGTGCTGACCACATGGTCATCTCCACCATCCTCAGTTGTGTAAATGAACTTTTAATTCATAAATACAAGATGACTTGGTAGAGAAAAAAATAAAACTTATTTGATTTAGGTCTAGCTCAGAACTGGATCACAGAAAACTAAAGGACCTAAGAGATAATGCCCTTTCAAAATGACTAGTGTAAAAGTGGTTCTTTTCCATGTTTCCTGAACCCTAATCTTTTTTTTTTTTTTTTTTTTGCAGATGGTCTCACTTTGTTCACCTCAGTAGAGTGTCATGACATCACAGCTCACACCTCACACTCTTAGGGCTTAAGAGATTCTCTTGCCTCAGCCTCCCAAGTAGCTGGGACTACAGATGCCAGCCACAATGCCTGGCTATTTTTTAGAGACAGGGTCCTCTTGCTCAGTGTGGTCTTGAACTCGTAAGCTCAGGCAATCTACCCACCTCAGCCTCCCAGAGTGCTAGGATTATAGGCGTGAGCCATGGCACCAGGCCCTAAACCCTAATCTTTTATTTTATTTTTTTGGGGCGTTGCGGGGAGACAACCAAGTCTATGTCGCCCTCAGTACAGTGCCATGGTGTCACAGCTCACAGCAACCTCAAACTCTTGGGCTTAAGCAATTCTCTTGCCTTAGCCTCCAGAGTAGCTGGGACTACAGGCACCTGCCAGGACGCCCAGCTATTTTTTGTTGTTGTTGTTGTCATTGTTGTTTGGCAGCCTGGGGCAGGATTTGAACCCACCAGCTCCAGTGTATGTGGCTGTCACCCTAGCTGCTGAGCTACACGTGCCCTAAACTCTAATCTTGGTAGAATGAAGACTGAAAAGAAACCTAAACAAGAGTCCTCAGCTGTGATCCCGTTAGATGCTATGACACACTGAGGCATACAGTAACCCTCTCTACCTCACTCTCACAAAGGATACTCACAGGATAAGCCACTGTGCACTAAACAGCTTACCTAAGTGCATTTGATCTAAGAGCAGTTCCTTACCTGTAACTCTGCATTAAGGATTTTATTCTTGCAAACTCAAACAACATACATACCAAACTCCAGTTGGAGACCAGCAAGCACAATGAAGAACATTCTTAAGGGCCGAAGCATCAATATGGCAGCTGTTTCTTTGTATAGCAGCATTTCTGGATGCAACACTCCTTCCCTGCATCTCTCCCCCAAATAGATAAAGGCGTATGTCTCCATATGTATATTTTTGATGCATACACACACAACTATGGGAATCTATGCTACTAATGACACACAGAGCACTTCATCTATAACTACAGAACAAATGGTAACACTGGCTCTAGATTCTATCATGGCAAACGTGTAGTACCTCTAAAAAGATCAATGCAATAACTAAAAACAGGTTTTCTCTCTCTGTGAAAAATAAGTAACTATTTTTTTCTTTGGGAAAGATAACCCAGAGAACATTAATGCATGACCTAAGACATGTGTCACTATCACAGACAACTTTTTTACACTCCTCTGCACTTTAGGCATAACTTGTAAGGTCAAAGGTTACAGAAAAGTCACTTGGTTAAGATAGCAACGTTAGACCTGTGCTGTCAATAGAACCTTCTGCAATAATGGTGATGTCCTATTGTTATTTGCTACTGAGCAAATGAAATGGGGCAAGTGCAACTGGGGAACTGGAATGTAAGTTTTATTTAATTTTAATTAAATTTAAGTAGCCAGTCATATCTGGCTAGTAACTACTGTGTTAACTTAAGACTCTGAAATCTAATACTTCCTTATAATCTCAAGAAAGAAAAAAAAGAAGTCCACGCAAACTCTTACCCTGCTCTTCTCAGGTTACCTTAAAAGTATCAAATTAAAATCAGGACTATGGCTCAGCGCCCATAGCTCAGTGGTTAGGGTGCCAGACATATACACTGTGGCTGGCAGGTCTGAACCTGGCCCGGGCCTGCTAAACAATGACACCAACAAAAAAAAGTAGCTGAGACTCGGCACCTGAAGCATAGTGGTTAAGGCATCAGCCACATACACCAAGGCTGGCGGGTTCGTACCCAGCCTGGGCCAGCTAAACAACGACAACTGCAATAAAAAATAGCCAGGCGTTGTGGTGGGTGCCTGTAGTCCCAGCTACTTGGGAGGCTGAGGCAAGAGAATCACTTAAGCCCAAGAGTTTGAGGTTGCTATGAGCTGTGATGCCACAGCACTCTACCACGGGTGACATGAGACACTGTCTCAAAAAATAAAAAATAAAATAAAATCAGGACTAGTTCAAATCTAGAAGATAAAGAAATATGTTTGATGCTACTCAGTTACAGTGAAAATGATTTTCAAAAGATTTGGTATTTAACAGCACCATGCAGTGCAGAACAAAACAAAATACCAAAGGAAGCCAGCAATGAAGGTGTTGTGGGGTCAGAGACCAAAGAGTAGTCAGGTAACCCAGGACACTGAAATAGCAAGGGGGGAAGCTCAGGCTGCCAGTAATTTCACTGTGTAGTCTTTGGCAAATCACTTTTTATCTATGGACCCCAATTTCTCAACAATAAACAGGATTCAACCACTTGCCCCATCTAATTCTGAGATGTTGGAAAGGAAAAGGAAAAGTACAATGAAGACTATCAAATGCTACTTAAAAGCAAGATGTCATCCTAGACACAGTTAAGTTGCTAGAAGGTCTTCTTCCCTCATTTTTTCATGCTTGTCATTTTCTGGCCCCGTCCATTCCTCATGGTCCAGCTCTAGCCACATTGCCTCTACGTGATCTTTCCAGCTCACTATCACTATTTTCTCTGAATGCCTTCCATATTTTAACATTCTAAGCTTAACTATCCCATGTGTATTCTCTCCCCAGTGGCAAGGTGGGGTGTTAACCACCGGCTCTAGAGTAAATGAGAATGTACGTACCATAGTTTGAACGTATGTTTCCTTCCAACTGCTTATGTTGGAACTTCACCCCCAAAGTGATGGTATTCAGAGTTGAGGCCCCTGGGAGGGGATCAGACCATGAGAGCTCTGTCCACACAGATAGATTAGTGTCTTTATAAAAGGGATGGGGGGGTGAGTCCCTTTTGTCCTTTCGCCTCCCACCATGTGAGGATGCAGCAACAAGGTGCCACTTCTAGAAGCCAACAATGAGCTGTCACCAGACACCAAATCTTCTGGTGCCTTGATCTTGGACTTCCCAGCCTCCAAAATTGTGGGAAATAATTTCTATTATTTATAAAATTACCCAGTTTCAAGTTTTTTATTATGGCAACAAGAACTACTGGAGATATCACAGCATGTCAAAAAACAAACCTTTATGTTATGAAAAATAAACAGCAACATCATAGTGAAGGGAGCTGAGGCAGAGAAGTGAAGTCACCAGGCAGAAATTTAAGTCTTGCCAGAGAAGAGTGAGCAGATGGAGGAACTGAAGAAGACCTCTCCAAAAGGGATTGGAGGCTCAGCGCCTGTGGCTCAAATGGCTAAGGCGCCAGCCACATACACCTGAGCTGACAGGTTCGAATCTAGCCTGAGCCCGTCAAACAATAATGATGGCTACAACTAAAAAATAGCTGGGCGCTGTGGCAGGTGCCTGTAGTCCCAGCTGCTTGGGAGGCGGAGGAAGGAGAATTGCTTGAGCCCAGGAATTGGAGGTTGCTGTGAGCTATGATGCCACAGTACTCTACCCAGGGCAACAGCCTCTAATCTGAGACTGAAAACACCCTGCTTACTGCAGTTTTCTTTTAACCAAGTCCTCAAAATACCTCTTTTAAAAATAAAGTCCCTTGATGATAAAAATAAAGTCCCTATTAACACTTTTACACTGTTGGTGGGACTGCAAACTAATAATACGGCCTCTTTGGAAAAAAGTATGGAGAATCCTCAAAGAACTCAAATTGATCCTACCATCCCACATATAACCCCAATCAGAATCTTTGGTGTTGGGATTTAGATTCTGGATTTTGATCCCACGATCCCATTACAAGGCATCAACCCAGAAGGGAAAAAAATTATTTTATCATAAGGGCATTTGCACTAGATTATTTATCATAGCTCAATTACAATCACCAAGATACAGAAGAAACAACCTAAAGGCCCATCAACCCAGGAATGGAATCACAAACTGTGGTATACACACACACACACACACACACACACATCATGGAATACTATTCAGGCATAAAAAAAAGATGGAGACTTTACATCCTTTTATATTAACCTGGATGGAGTTGGAACACATTGTTCTTAGTGAAGCTTTTTTTTCTTTAAGGCAGAGTCTCAAGTTATTGCCCTGGGTAGGGAGTTGTGGCGTTATAGCCCACAGAACGTCAAACTCTTGGGCTCAAGTGATCCTCTTGCCTCAGCCTCCCAAGTAGCTGGGACTATAAGCATCCACCACAATGCCTAGCTGATTTTTTCTTTTCAGAGAGGAGGGAGTCTTGCTCTTACTCAGGCTGGTCTCAAACTCCTGATCTCGGGCAATCCACCTGCCTCAGCCTCCCAGAGTGCTAGGATTACAGACAAGAGCCACCACAGCCCAGCCAATTCCCCAATTTTTATTTACAAAAATAGCACTTCCATATTTTTATGGTAATTTAAGATACTATTACTTTTAGACACAAAGCACAGTCCTTGATGAATGGGTAACTTCTTAGCCTTAGATGAGAATAATCTTACTTTAAAGAAGTCGACCCAACTACTCCTCCAGAAATAGAAAGGGAGAGAGGAGGAGAGGGAGAAAGCCACTAGCAAGTGTGGCAGTCAGTTCACCCACTTGCCTAGGCTCCATAGCAAAGGGGTCACTTCCCGCATGAGAAGCCACAGCTCCTGAGTCAGAAGCTCCTATATAAGTAGAGCTTCTCTCTTCCTCCAAGAAAAACAGCTTTGTAATTTCTTGATTCTGAGCTCTAGTTTTTCAACAAAACCAGAATTTTCACCCAAGTTTACAAGACAAACTTGAGAAGCAACTTAGCCTTCCCTTAGGAAGAAAGAGTGTGTGTAAAAGGTAATTTTCACAAATACTTCTGATCAGTGAGAAATTTTATATCAGAACAGGCACTGTCTCCCAAATGACTCCATTCTTCTCTAGCAATGAGGCGGGTACTCATCTTGCTAAGTTCTCAGAGTACCATTTAATACTTTCTGTAAGATACATGCAATTCACTTGGTTCTGTGCACAGACATTTGTTTCCTATGAGCTAACAGAGAAGCCCAAATTAGGGGAAAAAATGTCTAATGAAGGCAATGAATAAACTGGTACACAAGGAAGGTAAGATAAGCAAATGTGGTCATTAATAAGCCTGAGGGCTCCTGGTGTCCTCTATCTCCCACAAAGGCCACTCATGCACTCACCCCTCCCCTGTCAGTGGCAACCACTTCAGGTATGCAATCTTTATTACTCGTAATTCAGGTCACATCTGCTTCCTTTCTGTGGGATGAACAGGATGGTGATTATTGCCCCAGGTGATGAGATGCAGCCTGGACTTAGGAAGTCATATGCCCAAGAATCTACTGAACTCCATTTGATTCCCCAATTACTCTACCTGGAGTATATCCAAACGACAAAAATCACTTTGCAACAAAGATATCTGCACCGAATTATTCATTGCAGCTCAATTCATAATAGCCAAGTCATGGAAGAAGCCCAAGTGCCCATCGACCCATAAATGGATTAATAAATTGTGGTATATGTATACTATGGAATACTATGCAGCCTTAAAAAAAGATGGAGATGACTCAGTGCCTGTGGCTCAGCGAGCTAAGGCACCAGCCACGTACACTTGAACTGGCGGGTTCGAATCCAGCCTGGGCCCGCCAAACAACAATGATGGCTGCAACCAAAAAATGGCCAGGCATTGTGGCAGGTGCCTGTGGTCCTATCTACTTGGGAGGCAGAGGCAGGAGACTCGCCTGAGCCCAGGAATTAGAGGTTGCTGTAAGCTGTGATGCCACGGCACTCTATCCAGGGTGACAGCTTGAGGCTCTGTCTCAAAAAAAAAAAAAAAGCTCGGCACCTGTGGCTCAACGGGCTAAGGCGCCAGCCACGTACACCTGAGCTGGCGGGTTAGAATCCAGCCCGGGCCCGCCAAACAACAATGACAGCTGCAACCAAAAAAAAAAATGGCCAGGCATTGTGGCGGGTGCCTGTAGTCCCAGCTACTTGGGAGGCAGAGGCAGGAGACTCGCTTGAGTCCAGGAATTAGAGAGGTTGCTGTGAGCTGTAATGCCATGGCACTCTACCCAGGGCGACAGCTTGAGGCTCTGTCTCAAAAATAAATAAATAAATAAATAACCCTAACCACTATTTTCATCTAGAAGCTTACACATATACACATGCACATGAGCAAGAGTTGTCTAGAATATATTCAGGAATGTACTTTCAATTTTACCATAGATAGTACTGTATGGTTTTCAAGATGGTTTAATCAATTACTCTTCCACCAACAATGTGTAAGGATTCCATTTGTTCTATTTTTGCTTAACACTTGATTAAACTTGGTCAGACTTAAAATTTTTTCCCAGTCTTTTGGAAGTGTAATGGTATTTTTGTGTGCTTTAAAAAAACCTTTTATTGTGAGATATTATATACACATAGAAAAATGTGTACAACAAATATGCAGTGTAAACAACTATGAAGTAAATATACCCATATTTTTAGGGGGGAACTCTTTTTTTCAATTTTTTATTAAATCATAACTGTGTACATTAATGCAATCATGGGGTACAATGTGCTGGTTTTATATATAATTTGAAATAAACTGGTTAACATAGCCTTCACTGCATTTTCTTAGTTATTATGCTAAGACATTTATACTCTACACTTAGTTAATTTCACATGTACCCTTGTAAAATGCACCGTAGGTGTGGTCCCACCAATTACCCTCCCTCCACCAAAACTCCCCCCCTCCCCAGTATACCTGTATTAAGACTAGAATGATGGCTAGGTGCAGTGGCTCATGCCTATAATCCTAGCCACTCTGGGAGGCCAAGACAGGTGGATTGCTTGAGCTCAAGAGTTCAAGACCAGCTGAAGCAAGAATGAGTCCCTATCTCTACTAAAAATAGAAAGAACTAGCTGGGCATTGTGGTGGGTGCCTGTAGTCCCAGCTACTCAGGAGGCTGAGGCAGGAGGATCACATGACCCCAAGGGTTTGAGGTTGCTGTGAGCTGTGATGCCACGGCACTCTACCCAGGGTGACAAAATGAGACTCTGTCTAAAAAAATAAACTAAAGCAATATAGAAAGTTACCTGAATGTAAAAACCTTAAATCTTTTTTTTTTTTGAGACAGAGTCTCACTATGTCACCCTCAGTAGAGTGCTGTGGCATCACAGCTCGTAGCAACCTCAAACTCTTGGGCTTAAGCAATTCTTTTGCCTTAGCCTCCTGAGTAGCTGGGACTACAGGCACCAGCCACAACGCCCAGCTATTTTTTGGTTGCATTTATCATTGCTGTTTAGCAGGCCCAGGCTGGGCTCGAACCAACAAGCCTTGGTGTATGTGGCTGGCACCCTACCCACTGAGCTATGGGCATGGAGCCAAAACCTTAAATCATTTTAAGGCTCAGTTTTCCTAAGTAATCTAACACCTTATAAAGATAACTCAGGAATTATCTTGATAAAATATTTGTCCCCCAAAATATAAAGAAAAACCTCATGCAATACTAATTGCTTTTTCTTATGGGAAACCTGTTAAGACAACCTGGATGTCAAACCTGATGAAAGGGGTATTTAAATTTAATCACTGGTTTAGGGTATTTCTCCCCGCTTCTTATACCTGCATTCAGGACCTCTTGCTCTGTCACTCAGGTTGGAGTGCAATCATAGCTCACTGCAGCCTCCAATTCCTGGGCTCAAAAGATCCTCCTGCCTCAGCCTCCTGAGTAGCCAGGACTATGGACATATGCCACTATGCCCAACTACGTTTTTTTTTTTTTTTTTTGTAGAGGCAGAGTCTCACTTTTGTCACCCACGGTAGAGTGCCGTGGCGTCACAGCTCACAGCAACCTCCAGCTCCTGGACTTAGGCAATTCTCTTGCCTCAGCCTCCTGAGTAGCTGGGACTACAGGCGCCTGCCACAACGCCCGGCTATTTTTTGATGCAGTTTGGCCGGGGCCGAGTTTGAACCTGCCACCCTCAGTATATGGAGCTGGCGCCCTACTCGCTGAGCCACAGGCGCCGCCCCCAACTAAGTTTTAAAAATGATTTTTTGTCAAGATGGATATCTTGCTGTGTTGTCCAGACTGGTCTTGAACTCCTGGCCTCAAGCAATCTTTCCTCTTCAGCCTCCCAAAATGCTAGGACTTCAGGCATGAGCCCCCATGCCCAGTCATTAGTAAATCTTGGCAACCCTTCCATTGCCTTTCTTCTAGAGCAATGAACTGAATTTATAGGGATATATAGGACTTAACCAAGTGAAGCATGGTGGTAAGAGTGGGGTTGGTCTTAGGTGTAAGAGAGTAGGTGGGCTCTGAGACTGTAAGTAGTTAAATCTGGCCAAAACATGAAATGTGAAGAGGGTCATGGTGGAAAATGAGGCTGCAGTGGTCAGCAGGGCTCATTATCAAAAAGTCCAAGAAGCAGTTTCTCTCACATAGCATAACTACATGGGAACCAAATGTACATGTGCTCTCTTACATTCTGTAATATGAAGCTCAGAAGGGTGACTCTTAATCACTAGTATCAGAAGGGAGGGAGAGGAGAGGTAGACAATGAATAAGAGATCTACTTTATCCTTAGAGTAGAGCTCACGGAGTTCTCATGAAGGCTATAGAAAATGCTTCTCCTGTGGTCGTCGGTGATATAAATTCTCCAGATTCATGCAAAATACCTTGTGACCCCAAAAGTCTGGGGTTTCATCCCAGGCTCTTTTTTTTGAGACAAAGTCTCACTCTGTCACCCTGGGTAGAGTGAAGTGCCATGGAATCACAGCACACAGCAACCTCAAACTCTGGGGCTCAAGCAATCCTCTTGCCTCAGCCTCCCAAGTAGCTGAGAGTATTGGCACCTGCCACTACACTCAGCTAATTTTTCTATTTTTAGTAGAGATGGGGTCTCGCTCTTGCTCAGGGTGGTCTTTTTTTTTTTTGAGACAGAGCCTCAAGCTCTCACCCTGGATAGAGTCCCGTGGCATCACAGCTCACAGCAACCTCCAATTCCTGGGCTCAAGCGAGTCTCCTGCCTCTGCCTTACAAGTAGCTGGGACTACAGGCGCCTGCCACAACACCCGGCCATTTTTTGGTTGCAGCCACCATTTTTTTTCGGCAGGCCCGGGCTGGATTCGAACCCGCCAGCTTAGGTGTACATGGCTGGCGCCTTAGCCCGTTGAGCCACAGGCGTCGAGCCGCTCAGGGTGGTCTTAAACTCCTTCACTCAAGTGATCCTCTAGCCTCAGCCTCCCAAAGTGCTAGGATTATAGGTGTGAGCCACTGCCCCTGGCCCAGGCTCTATTTTGCCACCTCAGTAATTCTAAGATAGTGATATCCTTTCTTATCTGGATGTTAAGGGAAAAGGAGGCTGTCTCCTAAGGTGCCAATGGTTCTATTTGATTCGATCCTCTATCCCTAGGAATGTCGAAACCCTCATAAAGCTGATAGATCTGGGGAAACTGCCTCCCAATGCCAGGCCCCCTGAAAACCTGCTCGATAACCCAATCTCCATCTACAACACGTGGCTCAACAGCCTTCCCCAGCACATCAAGAGCATGGTCCTCAGTGTGGTGGCTGAGTGCAGCATAGACAATCAGTTTTCCAAGGTCAGTAAAGATAGCTGAGGGTGAGGGGCTAAAGTTCCTGAGTCTTCTGCATATCAGAAATTTTAGCTTGTATTATCACCAGAAGCACCCGTATAACGGGCAACTCTGGTAATACAAAGAACTATAGCTTGCAGGATGCCCTTCTATCAGTAATGCTAGGTAGATTGATTCTTGAGGTCAGAGGTTAGCTTGGAGATCTGATTTCTCACTGACCCTGGCCTTTTAGGGAGTTTTCTAGGGAAGGTAGAACATAATTTTGTCTGTTTTTTTTGTTGTTGTTGTTATTGCTGTTAAGTTCAATGACACTTTAACTTCGTGTTCTTTCTCTCCTTGCAGGTTAGGGAGGGCCCAAGCTTTGCATTCCTGTCTTTTATTGAAGCAGTGTCATTCCTTCCTTTGTCTATTTTCTGGTTTATTATCTTCTTCCTGCTGCTGCTGGCACTGGGGATGAGCACCACCATGGGGATCATGCAAACCATAATTCTCTCACTCCAGGATACCTTCTCTTCCCTCAGGAAACATACAAAACTGCTCACAGGTACTCTGACCTATCGCCCTGTTCTTAACAATAACCATGATCCATTGGAATACTTGTCTAGCAATAATAACCCCTTACTTAGGCCTTGTCACCCAGCCAGACCTCTGACCTTGATCCAGATCCATTTTTTCCTCTAGTGGGCCTCTCTTTTCTCATGTTCCTGTGTGGACTCTTCTTCATTCGACCTTCAGGCATATACTTCATCAGACTGCTGATTGAATACTGGACAGTTCTCCCCATCATCATCATCGTCATATTTGAAAACATGGCTGTAGCCTGGGCCTATGGGGCCAGGAGGTGATGTCTTAGACCCACATTCCCACAAAGCAGGGGACTATAGGGCAGGTTGACCCTTTTTTGTTGTCTGTCACCCAATTAGAGTTACATAGAGACCCTTAATTTCAGGACCTTCTGGGAAATCTTTTAATTCATTTGTTTATTCGATATATATGTCACATGCTTCATATGTTTTAGTCACCAGGGATATAGCATTGAATAAAACAACTATCTCTTTACTCAGAGAGCTCACATTCTAGTAGTGGAGGTTGACGATAACCAAATTAACAAAAATAAAGAATAAAATTATCAAGGAAAAAAATGGTAAGTGATAGGAAGAAATCAAAGGGAGAGGCAAAATGATTCATAGTGGGGGGGGAGGTGTGGGCACCAATTCAACAGGATAGCAGAGAAGGCCCTTCTGATAAGGTGACATGTGAGGAGATTCCTGAATGAAATGAGGGAGGGAGCCATGATGAGATTTCAGGCAAGTGTGTTCCTAGCAAGGAAACAGAAAGTACCAAGGCCAAAGGAAGCATCATGCCTGGAGTTTTGGGGGAATAAGTAAGTCAGAGAGACTGGAATACAATGGTAGGAGATGAGCCAAGAGTTATAAGGGAAGGGGAACAAGATAGTCAGATTAACTCATTTATTAACTCATTCAATAAACATTTCTTGAGATTTTGTGTCAGGAAAGTCTTGTGGTACTAGAATAGAAATGACTTAGATTTAGCTCCTCCTCTCAAAAAGCATAAAGTCCAAAGAAATACACTTATATAAAAAGACAATCCCAGTATGGGAGGGTAAGTCTATAGTAGAAGTAAGCGTGGACACTTTGGGGGCACAACTAGTTGCTTAAGGACAGCTAGAGAGTTAGGGAAGGTGTCCTAGAGGAGTAGATGCTTGAGTAGAGTCCAGATAGATGACCAGGCAGAGAGAGAAAAGGGAAGATTAGCATTAGACCAAAGGATTCCACTTGTGTATTTATTGAGACTGAGAACGTGTATTAAAGGAGGCTGGATTTGTAGCTGAAAGAAACTGACTTCCCTGAGGTCTAGGTGTTACTTTTTGTTGTGTCTGTGTTGTTCACTGTTGACTACCCAGTACCTAGAATTGTCCCTGGCACATCATAAACATTCTCATATTCTTGGGATAAATGAAAAGGACTTAGCCTTTACCTTGAGGATACCAGAGCCCCATGGAAGGTTCTTGAGTGGTAGAAGTTTGCAAATTTTTCTTGGATTGGGACGTAAGATAGACTAGGAAGAAGATGAGAGAGGATGAGACTTGAGATGAAGCAGGAAATTAGAGAAGCAATAGAGTATTTGGAAGATGCTAAGGTTGGGTTGGCCCTGCCCCCAAGGCTGGGTAAGGCCTAACTGAGCCTCCTATGCTTTTGTGGCCCATTCCCAGGTTCCTTACAGACATGGCAATCCTGTTGGGCCGTCCCATCTCCCCCGTCTATGGTTGGCTGTGGTGCTCTCTGTGTCCAGTTGTGCTGCTAATCCTGTTTGTGACTGTCCTGATGCATCTTTGCATGAAACACATCACCTACATGGCCTGGGACTCAAGTACTGTAAGCTTCTCATTCCAGTACCTAGAGCCCCCTAGAGAGTGGGGCCAGATCTTTCAGTCTGTTCTTGGTAGGATAACCCAGTCATCTCATTCTGTACCTCCCTGAAGACTCATTAATCCTCTGCCCTGATGCCCTCCAACCACTCTTCCCTACTGCATTTCTTACTCTTTTCCTGGGAACTTTGATATTCTGAACATTTTCCCATCTCTCCACAGTCAAAAGAGGTACTTCGACAATACCCATCATGGGGACTGCTCTTGGTGATCACCCTTTTTCTCGTCGTCATCCTCCCCATCCCTGCGTACTTTATATACTGCCTCACCCACGGGATTCCCTTCAGATCCAAGAAGGGGCCCACAGACCTATGATGCCTTCCAAATTCCTATGCCTAAGTGTTTAGATAATGCCCAGTAAAGAGGCCCACAAGGAGAAAATTCTACAAGGTGATAAAACAAAGTGCTGACAACCTGTCGTGTGACTTCCTAACTTTGTTCGTTTGACTTGATATCACATATCCCTCAAAATAGATCTAACAAGCAACTGTTAATATAAACTTGCAACTGTTGATGTCTCCCTGGATCCAGAATCACTTTTATTTCCAAAAGGAGGGACATTATTTGGGGGCACAAGGAGCCTGGCTTTGCAGAACCCTGCTCAGCCCTATGAAAGGCCATGGTCATTGTATGTTTTCCATTCCCCTTCCTCAGTACTCACATATGCACAGTTCATATATACTATTGGTGACACCCACCAACCCTGCTGCTTCTAGTGCCCATCTCCTGGATCAGAGCTGCAGGAGTAATGCTATTGTCAGTAAGTCAGTCCACTGGAACTCCAAGCACCGGGTGTAAGCAGATCTTTCATCTTGTCTTAGGTGTTCAGACTTCCTCTCACAAGACTTCCATTCTTTCTAGAACCAGATGTCTAGCTTGAGTTCCTGCCTTTCCCTTACCCTGGGTAATTCAGATGCTAGATTACTAGACCTGCCTTATCTAGGGGCTTTCCTTCAACCAAGGAAAACCTGGGAGTTGGTGGCTTCAACAAAGATGGTGAGGATATTAGTGCTTTGCTACTGAGACACAGCAATCCTATCACAGGTCTGAAAGTTATTATTATTATTATTATTATTTGCAGTTTTTGAACGGGTTTGGGTCTTTGAACCTGCCACCTCCACTATAAGGGGCCAGGACCCTATTCCTTGAGCCACAGGCGCCGCCCCCTGAAAGTTATTTTTATTTATTTATTTATTTTTTGAGACAGAGCCTCAAGATGTCACCTGGATAGAGTGCTGTGGCATCATAGCTCACAGCAACCTCCAACTCCTGGGCTCAAGTGAGTCTCCTGCCTCTGCCTCCCAAGTAGCTGGGACTACAGGC